>JAODAL010051360.1:0-26728 GCA_025379985.1 Phyllomedusa bahiana
TTGGGATAGGTAAAAGTGTCAAAAAGTGATTCTCACATAAAGGGACATGTCAGATTTAAAAAATATGGCTGTGTCAGGAAGACCAAAACTATCTGGGTCCTTAAGGGGTTAATGATGTGCCAAACATGTAGAAAGGATATAGACAGGCTGGAAATAAAAGTCATTAAAATAGCAGGTCAGTGAATAGAAACTATGGTACTAATCTTGCTTGGTGGACCACAGGTCCCAGCAAGACCTGTGGTGTGCTGGCTCTTGCTGTATGTAGGGTGAGAGCAGCAAAAATAAATCTCAAATTTAATGTAGTAAAAATAAAAAAATGGTAAAATCTGAACAACAACATCAGTGGGTTATTTAATGTAAAATTAGTTTTAGATTCTTTTAATTTACATTTTCTTAAATACATTTTATAGGAGATATTTTTATATTTTTGGGATATAATACATTTTTATATTAATTTTATATAATAACATTTTTTATTAAATTTAAATAATTTAATTTGATAAAGTTTGATAGTTATCATAAAATACTTTTTGCTATTGTAGTTGTAGTTGAGAAATAAGGGACATTTTTTTCCCTAACAGGAAATCTAGCTGCACTTTGACTTTTCAGGCTTAGGCAGATCACATTGAAATAATCTGCCTGTTCGAGCAGTAATGTGCCTAGTTTTGCCGAACCACCTTCATATATGTGTCTAATATTATGAGTGTGGTGCGACACACCTCCATAACGCCCCCAGAACGCCCTGTCATGTTAGGCGTATTAAAAAAATGTTGAGTCTTATGAACAATATGCCTAACACATTCATTTGATGCATTAGATATCGTAGCCGGCTCCCTTAGGTGCATTTTATGGCAGAAAACTGTGAAAAACCAGATCATACATGTCTCCCTTAGTGTAACATCTACAAAACAGTACTATCAGGGGCTTTTATATGTATTAAAAAAATAAAGATGGCGAAAGGAAAATTTCAGTAAAACCAGACTACGGAAACCTTTTGTCAAATATAGAATGCAATGAAATTAATGATGTCTACAATATTCAGAAAACTTTTCAGAAAGATCTGCAGGTAAAAGTGAAATCCGGTTGTGATTTTATGCTTTCAAGTGGTATATATATGAGGGGAGTAGCAGAAACCCCTTTACCATTTTGAAACTAACTCCTATATTTGGTGCTAATACTAATCTATTTTAGGTTAAAGGATTTGATGAGTTATACACAGAACATTTTTAGAAATTCATCGTAGTGATTTCTAGTAAATGCTTGATTGCCCTGTGGTATCTATAACAGAACTGGATTACAAATCATCATGTTCAGGTAGAGTTTCGGCATACAGTGTATCTAACACTGCCTACTAATTGCTTTTCCCCCCAACCTAGAATGTGTACATAGAGAATATGCGCAGATAATACTTCAGAGAGTCATTAGACTGTTTAGGATACTATGTAGTCGCTCTGTTCTGCTTCTTTACTCCTGATAAATGCTTTCATTTTTACGGATGTCACGAAGAAAACCAAACAAGAGTTACAGAGTTCTATCTATTGGGGTTTGGGAACCTTCACAACTTCAATATTGTACTCTTTATTATTTCTTGATCACCTTTCTTTTTACACTTATGAGAAACTGTTTGATTATAATTCTAGTGTCAGTCAGTGTTCAGCTCCAGTCCTCCATGTATTACTTCATAAGTCATCTTTCCATTTCTGACCTTGTGATTGCCACAAAAACTTTTCCCAACATGCTCAGCGCCATTCTCCTGGGAGGGTAAGAAATGTCTTATCATGGCTGCATCACACAGTTGTATTTCTTCAGTGGTATAACTATTGCTGAATGTTTTCTTCTCCCAGTCATGTCCTATGATCAATACTTGGCCATCTGTAAACCCTTGGGATATTCTAGTATTGTGGACTTGAAGTGCCAAATCTGTCTGACGGTATGGCTATGGTTCCTGGGTTGTACTCTGAATCTTATAGGAGTCTTGCCTGTATCAAACTATAATTTTTGCCATGACAATATCATCAACTATTTCTACTGTGACTTTTTTCCTCTTCAGATGTTTTCTTGCTCAGAAACTTCTCTTGTAGAACTGGAAACATTTCTGTTTTCTCTGCCAATATTTATCCTCCCTTGCTGTTTAATCATCATGACTTATGTGTATATCATTCACACCATCATCAGGATTCCAGCAATAACTGGAAAACAAAAAGCTTTCTCTACCTGTATTTCTCATCTTACTGTAGTGGGGTCATTTTACGGAACACTTATAGCTAAATACAGGATTCCATCTATAGGAGGGGGTAAATGGAAGAGTTAGGAACAGAGCTCCGTACCTTCACCCCATTGCCTTCAGCCTTCAGATAATCCTCGTCTAATGATTTCTTCTCTTTGGTGTATAAGTTATATCCTCCGGGCACAGAGATCTTCCCTTCTATGATTCCTCTCTCCAGTCCAGCACACAGCTTTTCCAGTAATCCTCTGCACTTCCTCACAGATGCCTCTTCATTTTGATGCAGAGTCAACAGTTTTTTATTTTTCCAGTTCTTCGTTCAAAAGAAAAACACGGAATTTTACAAATTGAAATTTTTGGAAAAACGCAGCATTTTTTAGGCGGTTTTAAAAATTTTTTGCATCTGTTTTTTTTTTTGCAAAAAACTGTAGCATCAAGTTAGCAGGAAGTCAAATACTAAAATATAAAACCACTTTGGATGTACCTGAATGCTTTTTTTTTTGGCATTCAGGAAACACATTTAAAAAGAGCTAAACAAAAACTTCGCAACTTTTCAGAGATTTTTTGAATGTTAAGGTACATGTAGTCACTCGCTGCTTCTTTATTCCCAATAAATGTTTTCATCTTACAGTATGTCTACAAAGAACCAAACAAGAGTTACAGAGTTCTATCTATTGGGGTTTGGGAACCTTCAAAACTTCAAACAACTCTTCTTATTTCTATATCTTTTTTTACCTTAGGGGAGACTGCTTTTAAAATTAGGATGCTGAATCGTTTTAAACGAAGTGGAATTTTCGTTTAAATTTTTCAGGAAAACTTCGATTTAAACAAAGTCGAATTTGGGGGTGATTCGAGGAACAAAGCGGATTTTAATTGAAAAAATGGCTGAAAAGCCAGGGCTTCTGGGGCAAATAACTCGGGGGAGGAAAAATAGCCAAAATGACATGTAAAAGATGAAGCCAATCAGACCGGGGGGGTTTCGTGACGCACGCACATTAAGTCCGGCCGCGGGCAGTTCACACTCTTCTCTCTTTTGTGTGTGTACTGCGCAGCCCCAGTATTATAGATCTCACACAAAGAAAGAATTTTTATACACGATTTTTGGGGGGTTGTCACAGCTTTTCTCAGAGACTGTTTCTTTACGTTTAAATTTTGTTTTTGTGATTTTTTGGGAAATTTGAAGTCCGTGTGCGCCAATTCAGCTGCTATACTTTTTAATGCTATCGCTCAGTTCTGGAGCACTTTGAATTTCCCAAAGGGTTATCTAAGCCTTTTGTTGCGTTATATTCAAAAAGAAACAGGTTTTTTCAATCCAAATACCATTTAAAATTTTGGTCTCATTTTTTTTGTGCAATTTATTCCCAAGGGGTACTTAAACACTTTGGCTTTTGTAGCAAAAAAAAAGGGTTTTTTTAAACCCCAAAAGAAGAAATTTGCTGTAGCAATTCATATCCGAAGGTTAATTTTAAGTGTTTTTCGCTTTTTTAGTCATAAAATACACGTCTTTTAACACGCCACAAGCTGGAAATTTTTGACAGCTCATTTCTTTCACAATTTATACCAAGGGTTAATTAAGAGTTTTCGCTGTTGTGTCAGAAAAAGAAACAGTTTTTTTCAACCCAAAAAAGAAATTTTGCCTGTAGCATTTTTCCATACCCAAGGTCAAAAAAAGTGTTTTTTGTTTTAAATTCAGTAAAAAAATGGTTTTTTTTCAACCCCCAAAGAAGAATTTTTCCCTTATAAATTCAACCGAATTAATTAAGTGTTTTTTTGCTTTTTGGTCAGTAAAAGAAACAGTTTTTTTTCCCCCAAAAGAAAAATTTTTTTGCCTGGGGCAAAAATTCATATCCGAAGGTTATTAAGTGTTTTCTCTGTTTTTTGGTTTTCCCAAATAAAAAGAAGAGTGTTTTTCAACGCCCCCAAAGAAAAATTTTCCTGTAGCATAATTTAATCCAAGGTTAATTAAGTTTTTTGTGCTTTTTTATTCATAAAAAAACAGTTTTTTTTTAAAAGGCACATACAAGAAATTTTTCCCTGCCTTTTGGGGAACGCAATTTATACCCAAAGGGTTCCCTAAGCTTGTTAGGGGGTTCTTTGGAGTCACATACAGGGGTGTATTTATCATATACAAATATCTTCTTTAAAACCCAAAGTCTGTAAATTTTTGAACAACATATGCAGAAGAGAGGGGCTGCCTTCACATGCGTTTGGGCAGACCACAAACTTTCCCGGGCGGAAGGTCGCGCACTTAAAGGAAGTCACAGGGGGGGTCACTCGGTGGGGCCAAACCCCCGGGTGTCATTAGCGGCCGTGGGTTATCAGAAACCCCAAAGGGGTTTTTTTGGGTTGATTTGGGTCATACTCATCCCAGATGACATCTGACAACCCTGCGTGGGGCGTCAGAAAAAAACTCTTATTTGGGCAGGGCCGGGAACAGATCGGGGCCCCTCACTTGTTTCAACCCGCCTTTGTCCCCTCACAGAGATTCTAATGGTCTGGGCTCAGCCCCACTATACGCAGGACAAAATTTGAGGACAGTCAGTACGCTTGGCAACAAGAGGTGGGGCAGTCATCCCTTCTTCTTGCGTATTATTGAGAGGGGCTGGGGGGTTTTTTGGAACCCGTCACCCTGCATGCCAAAAATTTTTGGGGAGGGCGCTACATCAAACACTCAGAAGTAAAAAGGGGGTTTGAATCCTTTTTCGGGTTTAAAACCCGTTTTTTCAAAATGCACCGTAGGGAACAAACTGAAGGAGACCATAACTACAGGAATGTTTTAGGTGTTTTTTTGTTTTCTGTGCCAAATTGTGATTGAATTTTCAGTAAAAAACTGGAATGGTCCGAACAAAAGGAGAAAAAGCAAATGCGCAAAATCTTTGTATCCCCCTTCCAGTAAAAAATGTATCGTATGTACAACTTAAGAAAAAAAAAACAAAAGTCCTTCGGAGGCCCTCCCGTTCCCCGGTGAAAAAATTTTACATCCACCAGATTTAAAAGGGTTTAAGAAAGAAAGTTATAAAACGTTCATTTGTTCAGAACAGTAACACGGTGAAAAAGGGAAAAATTTTGCTAATTTTAAAAACCGGTGTCCAGTGAAAGCGTTGAAATCCTTTACTGCATTTTTTAATGAAAAAGGCTCCTCACAAAAACCGCCCCCAAGAATAAAATAAATAATATAAAAATAATTTTTAGAGCCTATAGAAAAGAGTTTCCTTCAGCCTCATTGTCTTATCCGTGTACCATACCTTTTGCCTCCGTCCCTTGACTAGATCCTTGCCCGTCCTAACTTTACATTTGCCCATACTCTGATTTTGCCTTAAATTTTTGACCTCGCTACACCATGGCTGCCCCCGCAAGCAATCCCGTCAGGGGTACCCGGGTAAACTCCCCCCAGCAAGTCCCTCCGCTTTGCGGCGGGGTTGGTTAAAACCGGGAAACCCACTTAGACCCGCTCCCTGGCAGGGTATTGCCATAGCTTGCGGTGGTCCAGTGGACAAATGAAGCTGTGGGAAAGACGTTTTCATCCCGTAGTCCTGTGACTGACAAAAAACCATGTCCCCAGAAAGGGCCCACAAACAGCAGGGTTTACACATAGTGCCCCTGCCAACATTAAAATTTGCAGGGGGTACCGTCCGTTGGATCATCAATAAATATTAAATTTCCTTTCTCTTTTGACGTTTCCCAAATGTGAGGCTGGAAATTCCCCAAAGTTTTTAAATGTCAATATCCCTATTTGGGGGGCGGTCTGCCCTGCAGCTTAAGGAGGGTTTCTTGGGGGGTGTAAGAACGGCTGAAGGCATGCCAAAATTTTTCCCGCCATTTTTAGAAAGTCTTTCAATGGGGTTGTAAGACAACCAGATTGAAAATTATGCCATCAGGGGGCATGGCTCCCCCTCCTACGCAAGCGGACACCCTGTTTCTTTTTATTTGTCTGTCACAATGTTCTAATTTAAGTTGTCGCGGGGAAACCCAAATCGATGCAACTGCATACCCGGGGCATTTTTCCCCCCGTGTGGATTCTTCTCCCAGGGAATTTCTGTCCAATTTGGGTCATTAAAAATCGTTTTGGCTTTTCTTTTTTCATCAAAAATTTACCCCGTTATAAATTTACCCCCTGTTAATAAATTAATTCCTGTTCATCAATTTCCCCCTTTTTAAAAATTTTCCCCGTTAAATATTTATTCCTGTTCTCAATTTTCCCCCCGTTCAATAATTTTTCCCCCCTGTTAAAATTTTTTATTTTTCCTTTCATCAAATTTTCCCCCGTTCAAAATTTCCCCCCTTTTAAAATATTTTTTTCGTTCATCAAATTTCCCCCTTTCTCATTCCTGTCTCCCGTGTCCCGACCTTTTGCTACGTTTCCTGACCTCGAATCCCCCGCCACCCCAAAATGTTGGCCTAAATTTGACTACATTTCGTCTTCCGATTTGTTTTCCGGTGCGCCCTCCCCACCGCAAAACTATGCGCCAGGGGGAAAACGACCTGTGGCCTCCCCCCCCGAAAAGTCCTCCTGCTTTGCGGGGGGTTGGTGAAAAAACCGGGACCTCTTAATCCCATCCCCGGCGTGGGCCCCTGCCCCACTTGCGGTGGTTCAAGGACCATACCCTTTTCGATACAATGGCAGAATAATGCCAAGTTTTTCCCGGGCCCGTTTTTGAATGGGCGAGTCCACCACTTGAAAAAGGGGGGGACTGCGACCACCCAAATTTGACAGGGGCCCGGCAGCTTTGCACTTTGGGATGGTAAGCATACCGTCTCTTTGGGAACGTCCGGGGGAAAACTGCGGCACCCAATTCGAGGAGCAGGAGTTCGACCGGGGGATAATGGAAAAGACGGATTGTCTTCTCAGAGTTTGGGAAGCCTTGACTGCCTAAATGGAGGCGTGCCACCGTTTTTCTGCTGTTGGGGGCAGGGTGGACCATCACATCTAAACAGTATGGGACACGCATGAGTTGAGCAGGGCCCCGGGGTCAACGTTAGGGCCCTGGGCACGCTTACTTTCTGCCCCCAGATTCGAATTGCCATGTTCGCCCCTCTGGTTTTCTTAGCAAAAAACTGCCACACCCCCCAAAGTACCCGATTTTACCCCAAAGCGCTGCACTGCTACTGTTACCGCTGCTGACCTGACCCCCCGTCCGCAAATTTTTTGGGCCTTCAAAATGAAGGTCTAAAACGTGGGGCCTTTAGCTCCCCAAATGACTCGCCCCTCTGCTGACTCCCCCAAAACTACCGCTTACGGGCTCGCCATGCCTGACACCAAACTGCTGCTTCTTTTTCCCCTAGTAAAGATGAACCCTTGACACTGTTGGTCTGGTCAGTCAAGATCAATGGGTTTCAAAACCCTCAATTGTATGACACCCAACTTTACATCTCCCCCCAGCTTAAAAATTCACGTCCAAATCCCAGATTGTCGTCGTCCAAATCCTCCTTCTTTTTTCCCGTCTCCAAAACTTAATGTAGAGAAAATGGAAGCCCAGGGGTGGGACAATATTTGTCGATGGTAGCGACCCTAGGGGGCCACTTCATCCCAGGGAAAAAAGGGGGAAAGGGGGCATGGGTGGGGTAATATTTCATTTGGGCACTTTATGCCTTTTTTTAACTAGGGACCCGAATACATTGTCTCAGCCTGCTTGCTTCACCCGCTCCCAATGGATCGGCTCATAGATTAGTGTTTGCCCGTTTCCCCCTGCCCTCCTCCTCAAAGGGGGTCGTTGTAAAAAACCGACCCCCGCAACATAAGCCCCCCCTTGAATCTCCTCATCACTATTTTCCCCCTTTTGAAGAAGCAGTGGATGTTTCCCACCTCTTTGTGCCCTGTCCTCAAATAGTTGGTCCTCATGTTATGGGCGGGGCCACAGCACATAGTATTCTCTTCTGTGGGGAACGAAAGGCAGAGGTGGGTTAGGGGCGTTAGGCCCTCACCTGCCCGGGCCATGTCAAACAGGGGGTTTTTGTGTCAAACCCCCGACTCTTGGCTGGGGTTTCAATTCATCTGGGGGAAAGTTATCCCCGTGGTGGTCCAAAACAGGCCTAGATGACACCCGGGTGCTTGGCCTCTAGGGGGACCCTGCTGTAACGTCCCCTTCTGTGCTGCTCTGTGGCGGCTCCGTAACCTACTACTGTGTTCTTTTCCCTTTATAAAAACTTAGCCTCAGCTCGTTTCTTTTCCCCGTGGGCCCGACGTTTCCTGTCAAGCGTTCCCACTTAGTTTTTTGGGCATTTTTGCCCCCGAAGTGCCCCGGGGGAAATTTAAGGGTTTAAGCGATTCTAAATAGTGGCAGCAGTCATGGCGTGTCAACAAAAAACACATTGTATGAAACCCAAAACCACTTCCTTTCATATTTTTAAACATGGAAAAAATTTACAAACCCACGGGCCGTCAGCCCGGAAATAGCTTTTTTTAAGCGTTCGTTTCCCAAGTAATTCGGGGCTAAACGATTTTTTGGGGAAAAATTCGTGAAGCGGGGGAACCGAATTTTTGAGAAATTTGCCCATCTCTAATTATAATTCTAGTGTCAGTCAGTGTCCAGCTGCAGTCCTCCATTTATTACTTCGGAAGTCATCTTTCCTTTTCTGACCTTGTGATTGCCACAAATACTTTTCCCAACATGCTCAGCGTCATTCTCCTGGGAGGGTAAAAAATGTCTTATCGTGGCTGCATCACACAGTTGTATTTCTTCAGTGGTATAACTATTGCTGAATGTTTTCTTCTCCCAGTCATGTCCTATGATCACTACTTGGCCATCTGTAAACCCTTGGGATATTCTAGTATTGTGGACTTGAAGTGCCAAATCTGTCTGTCGGTATGGCTACGGTTCCTGGGTTGTACTCTGAATCTCACAGGAGTCTTGCCTGTATCAAACTATAATTTTTGTCATGACAATATCATCAACTATTTCTACTGTGACTTTTTACCTCTTCAGATGCTTTCTTGCTCAGACACTTCTCTTGTAGAACTGGAAACATTTCTGTTTTCTATGCCAATATTTATCCTCCCTTGCTGTTTAATCATCATGACTTATGTGTATATCATTCACACCATCATCAGGATACGAACAATAACTGGCAAACAAAAAGCTTTCTCTAACTGCATTTCTCATCTTACTGTAGTGGGGAAATTTTACAGAACGCTTATAGCTAAATACATGATCCCATCTATAGGAGCAGGTAAATGGAAGAATAAGGAACAGAGCTCCGTACCTTCACCCCATTGCCTTCGGCCTTCAGATAATCTTCCTCTAATGATTTCTTCTCTTTGGTGTATAAGTTATATCCTCCGGGCACAGAGAGATTCCCTTCTCTTATTCCTCTCTCCAGTCCAGCACCCAGCTCTTCCAGAAATCCTCTTCACTTCCTCACAAACGCCTCTTCATTTTGATGCAGAATCAACAGTTTTTTATCTTCCAGGTTTTCGTTCAAAAGAAAAACATTCAGGGAGGTTTTACAAATTGCAATTTTGGAAAAACGCATGCATTTTTTAGGCGTGTATTTAGAAGATTTGCATCTGTTTTTCTTTTGCAGAAACTGCAGCAGTCAGATGTTAGCAGGAAGTCAATACTAAAATATAAAACACACTTTGGATGTATCTGAGTGCATTTTTTTTGGTCAGTGTCACGGTGGCAACAGTTAAAAGATGCTCAATCAAGAAGCTTCTGCAACATTTTTGTCGTGGTTTCAGTAAAGCTGAGTGACCACCATCCTCCTGGATAGGCTATCAAACCTATATATGTTTATTTGTTTAATGTTTCTGTTTATTTACAGGTTCCCATTTGAACTACTTTGGATTTGTTGGACTACGTCAGATCAACTTTGGATCTATTTATTTAATAAATATACATTTTGTGTCCATTTTTTTCCCTTCTTCATTACTATCACTTCGGCTTGGTGTCAGTCAGCAGAAGTTTTTTTCACCTCAAGGCTGACACTCACCACCTCTCACTACTTCCCAGTACCAAATGCAGCAGGGGTACTGGGAGGAGCTGGGTAACTGTCAGAAGTGGATCCACTTATGTGATGGTCCACTTCTGGGGTTGCTGAGGGCTGGTATTTTTTCAAGTAGAAAGGGACCAGTATCCATGAACCTTCACATTCTGATAGTATTAAGCTGTAGCTGTCAGTTTTACCTTGGCTGGTTATGGAAAATGGAGGAAAGCAACGTCATTTTTTTCCAGAAAATTGTTTCTTTATTAGAAATCTAAAAATGAGCAGCCACTGTAATGGTTATAGGAGTAGCTCATTGTTGGATTCTCAATAAATTACTTATTTTGAAAAAAAATAGACATGGAGGCCTCCCATTTTTCAAAACCAGCCACAGTAAAACCGAGAGCTGCAGCCTGATACTATCAGGATGTAAATGTCTATGGCTATTGGACCCTTCCAAAAATAAAAATACCAATCCGCAACCACCCCAGAAGCGGAACATCACATTAGTGTTTCTGCTTCTGACGGTTATCCGACTCTTCCCAGTAACACTGGTGTGTTGGTTATTAGGACAATAGTGACACAGGGTTAGTGTCAGCCTTGGGGTGACAAAAACCACCGCTGACTGACACCAAGCCCGAGCGATAGTAATGGCAGCATCTGGCAGATGCTCCCCAACTAAAAAAAATAAAAAAAAGGTACAAAAAACCCCCCGGGGAACAGCTAAAATTTTTTCCCGGGGGAAAATACCCCTAAAATTTCTCCCCCGGGAGATGCTAAAATTTTTTTCCCTGGGGTTTAAGAAATATATATTAATTTCTTTTTCGAAAAAGTGTGCTTCACACACTGTGGTTTGGGTGCGTTTCTTACTTTTACCACTACAAAATGAAAAGTGTTTAAGGGCTTTTTCATTGACTACCCTCATGGGGTCGATAGCCCGATATGGGAAAATTACAAAAACGTTTTCCCCGATAGTCATAAAGTTAATCGCCGTTTAACCATTAAAGTCATAGAAAGGGGAAAAAAACCCCTTTCATTCTTACCCCCCCAAACGGGGCTGGAGAAGCGGGAATTAACATCCATTTACAGTCAAATGGATACGTGCAACATCTTAGCAAAAAAACCCCCTTGGGGTTTATAAAATGCATTTCCCTCTTTTAAACCTCTTTTAATTGGGGGGGTGGAAGGAAATTGCTGTGTTTTTTTTTTTACCGGGGATCCAGGGGGGGGCCCCCCCATTTCCCTGTTTTTCCTTTTTTTGGGGCCTTAATGCGAGGATAAAGTGGAGGAAAGGAGCATCCAACACCCCCATGGAAGTGGTCCCTTTGTTTTCCCCCAACCTCTGGGTCGGGGGGCAAAACAAAGCCCATCTTCTCATCTTCCTCCTCCCCCCCAAATTCCCCGCCAACCCTTTTCCCAAAGGGGGCAGGGACTCATTAACGTTTTTAAACAGGAATACCTCCTCCTCCTCCGCCCCCCTCCGGACAGCTTCAACACAGCCCGACTTGCCTCGATGATGCACACGGAGAGCTGAGGCCCGCCTTGCACTACCCGGGGACCCCGAACCACTGCCTAATGAAGACCGAAAAAATTTGTGAAACGGGTGGGCCTTGAGATTCGAGGGAGAAAAAGGGCTCCGTTTCCGAAACTGTTCCTCTCCCCCTCCGTCCGGGCGGGACCTGATGTTTTCAAAAAAAATCCAACGACCCTTCCAAAACAAAAATCCCCCACAAGGGCCCCAATGCTGACAAAGGCAATTTTCCCGCACGACCTTTTTGGGTGGCTTCTTCAAAAAGGCAAGATGTGCAAGCTCTTCACCTGCCTCCACCCCGGGGTGGCTAAAACACCCCGGGGTCCGCACCGCTGTTTTGCATTGCGCTGTTTGGCCACAACCCCCCGCGGAGCATGTGGAGGGGGGAAATTCCAGCGTGTTCCCCCAGGGCCCAACAATAAAAACCGGTTGACGGAGGGGCAGCTGACTTTGCAACCAGCCAGGGGGGAACGAAGCAGGGGCAAAGGGGGGAAGGGGCAAACCCTCATTCCCAGGCCTTCCAAAACAGGCAGCCCCAGATCCGGGAAACGTTTTAAAAATTTCGGACCCCAATTTTCTTTACATGTCCCCAGGAAAGGGATGTGCCCACCCAAACCGATCTTAAGGGCGGCCAGGAATTCAACCCTTTTTGCCCGCACACCACCCTTGGGCCTTGGCCCCAAGGGTTTCTTTTTCCACCCAGCCAGCGCCCCGGTCCTAAATTGCGGAGGCCTTTCCACACTCCTGCCCTTTGTGGGAGGGAACCAAGAAGATTAATTTCAACAGGGCCTGGTTTCTTTTGGGCCCGGAGGGCCACCAAGGATTTTGGGGGGAAAAAAACCCCAAAACCAACCCTGGGGTTTAATTGAAGAGCTTTGCCCCGGGCCGGGAAGCCCCCGTCACCCCCCGAGACATCCCCCCCAGCTCACCCGGGAGCTGTCACAGAGATAAAACCGCCTTTTGGCCTTTGCTTACAATCCATGTGCGGTGGTCAGATGGACTTTCCGGACACAGATGCAGAAAAACCCCGCGTTTAAATTTTTTTGGGATGACACGGGGCTGGTCGGGGCGGGGACGGCTTTTCGGCCCAAAAAATGCTTGCTCACCAATCTGGAAATTGGGGGCAAAAGGGGCCATGACGTGGGGAAACCCCCACGGTGTCCACCAGAGGGAAAAGGGAAACTTTTCCCCGGGCCCAAAAAATAAATGGCAATGCCAAACAGTCGGGTTTTGGTTTTGGGAGGGTTTTTTTTAAAAGTGTTTCCCCCTGCCCCCAAAACCTGAAACAGAAAGGCGGGGCTGCAGACGGGCCGCTGACGGCTTTCCCCAGTCGTAAAACTGGGGGAAAGGGAAAATGGGTGGGAAATGGGCTCTGGGGGTGCTGGTGGAAACCGGCGACGGTGGAGGCTAAAGGGAGTTTTGATCCCTGATCATGACTCTGAGAGAAAAAGGGCAGGTGGGGAAACACTTGGGGGTGGGGGGGGAGGAGGAGGCGGAACAGGGGGTTTTGGAAGCCCGGCATTGGTGCCCCCTTTTTTTGGCCCAAGTGTTGCCCCCCTTTCAACTCGGCATTGCCCCAACACCTAACTTTTCTTCCTCTACTGAGGGCTTTTAAACGGCAAAGGCGGCAAAATGAAAAATCCCCGGGTGAATCAGAGGCTTCACGAAAAAAAGGGCCCCAGGTTTTTGAATTTTTTGGCCCCTTTTCGATGGCGATAAGCGGGGGAGAGGTTTTTCCCCCTGATCGGGCGGGGGAAACATCTAGCGGACTTCTGCAACCCCCCCTCCCCCTTTTTTTCAGGGGGGCCCCCCCGACTGACACAACCCCCATCGTCTTCCTCCTCGCCATTGTTTAAGCCCCTTCGAAAGAAATTCTGTTTAAAAGACCACTTTGGGAATCCGCAAGCCCGTCATCACCCATAAATTCAACCCAGGTGCCCTTGGGTCATCCGACATTTTGCATCCAGGACGGTGGGCCACAAGAAAAGGGGCCTCCCAAGGGCCCTTTTGCCAAACCCCCCCCTGGGATTTTTTGGGCCTTTAAACCCGGCTTCCTTCTCCTCCCTGAGGAAATCAGTAACTGGGGGGAAAAGGGGCAGAAAAAATCATCCTTTTTGGGCCTTTTTAAATCTTTTAACATCCCTTTCCCTTCCCCCAACCGCATTTTGTCATCAAAGAAAATGGATTTATCCACAGTGGTGGGTACACGAGGTTTTACATTTGGGGGTGCCCCTTTGCTTCATGTTGGAAAAGGATGTTGATGAGCGGTGAAAACAAAAATTTTGGCCGGACTGGGGGGACCCAGGAGGGAAAACTGCTTTGGGTCAGGGGCCTTAAAACCCAAAGAAAACAGAATTTGGGAACCGCTGTTTATTACGCAATTCACAAGGGGACTTCCCAGCCCAACAGGCTTTTTACATCCCCCAAATGAAAATCTGGGCATTCTTTTTGTCCCAGCCCCTGGAAGGACACCTTCCTCGAAACCCCTACCTCCTAAACCCCTCTTTTCTCGTTTAAAACCCCCTGCAAATTTTTTTTTCCATGTTCAAAAAAATAAAAATTTAAAAGGTATAAAAGTTTGAAATCCCTTATTAAAAAACGGCCCCAAATCACAGCTATTCTTTAAAACCCCTAATTTCCCCACAGCCAACTAGGATTAAAAAAACTGAAAATTTTTTCTAGCCAAAACCTGTGAAATGAGGTTTTTTCCCCCCCCGGGGAAAAAACCTTTAAAAAAAAAATCAACAGTGTTCTTTTTTTCATTTCCCCGGGGGTTTAAAAACGGGCCCAAAAAAAAAAAAACTAGGAAAATTTATAGTTTTTTTAAAAAATATCAACAAGGTGCCCAAAACTGAGAAATTTAACCCACCCCCAATAAATTTATTCAAAGTTACAAAAGGATTTTAGAAATTTTCCCTTTTTTTCAGCAAAAGACAAACAAACATTGCTAAAAATTTTTCATCAGAATTTTCGTAAACAAAAACTATTTTAAAAAAAAAATAGGGCCGCATACGGTTTAAAAAACGGGGGTTTTTTCACCTATAAAAAAAACACCTCGGGGACCTTTAAAAAAATTTTTGTATTCAAAATTTTAAATACAAGGTGGCTCTATGAAAAAAAACGGGGTGCACCAAATTAAAAAAAACAAACCCATTTGAAATGTTTTACGGAAAACAAAAAGGTGGTTTTTTTTTCCCCCCGGGGGAAAGAAATACAGCTGCATTTACTAGCAAAATTTTTGTAATGGTAATATCCAAAACAAGATGGGGCTTTTAAAAAAATTGGGCTGGCGTCCAAAGTGAAATAAACCTAATTAAATTTTGTACGGGAAAAAAAAAGGGTTTTTTCACCTATAAATAAACCTGCATGAATAGAAAATTCTGTATCCTTTTTTAATAAAAAAGGGCTTTGAACCCAAAGGCCCCGGCTGCGCCAAAGGAAAAAAATGTAATTAAAATTTTGACGGGAAAAAAAAACATGGTTTTTTTTCACCTATAAATACCCCTGCGGTGATAAAAAGTTTTTGTATCCTAAATTTTAGTAAAAATGGGTCTTTGAACAAAGGGTGGGCTGGCGGGCCCAAAATGGGAAAAAAACGGAAATTAAATTGGGGTACTGTTAATAATAGTGGGTTTTTGGCCCCCTATGAAATTTCACCGCAATTACACAAATTTTTTGAATGGTAAAAAAACCCTACAATTGGGGCTTTAACAAAACTGGGCTGCGGGGGAAAATTTAACTAAACCTAATTTAAAAATTTTGTACGAAAAAAACGAGGGTTTTTTCACCTATAAATTTCACCTGCAGTGACTAGAAAAATTCTGTACCTATGTAATAAAAAAATGGGGCTTATGAACAAAGCGGGGTTCCCAAAAATGAAAAAAAACATAAATTTAAAATTTTTAGGATAATAAAACATGGTTTTTTCACCTTAAAAAACACCTTCGGGGACTAAAAAGTTTTGAAACCTAAATTTAAAGAACAAAATGGGCTTTTTAAAAAACAACTGCCCAAGTGAAAAAAAAAAACCCAATAAAATCGTGTAAAAGATAAAAAAAGGTGAGTTTTTGCAAACCCATTTAAAAACACCACGTTTACTAAAAAAAGAATTTTGTTCCCAAAAAAAGTACAGGCTGCACAAAATACAAGCTAGGGACTTCCGGTTCCGGCGCACGTATGTGAGGAGGCAGCAGCCGCAGCTCCCTCTCCCCACCGCCCGATCGGGGCTGATCCCGCGACATATCACCTAAATAAACGGCACTTTTCAGTGCCTCATAACTCCGTGCACACTCCGGTTGCAGGAACGGGGAGACGTGGCGCAGCGGGGCGACCCGGAACAGTGACGGTCCCCCTTCACCTCATCACCTGCATCCCAAGATGGCGCCCGAACCCCCAAATGCGGAAACCAGGGCCGGCCGGGGCGAGGACGCAGTGACACAGGAGGGAGAGTACTGGCTCCAGGAGGGCCCGGCACCCCCCCGGGGGGAGAGCAGGTCAGATCCCCCAGCAGACCCCCAGATCAGTCCAGGACCCCAGACCGGTATACAGCCAGCTTCACAGGGTAAACCAAAATCCCCAGCGTTAAACAGGATTTGGAGGAGAAGATCCCGGGGCTAGAGGTGTCTTCCCATGACCATGGCAGTGGCTGGTGGCAAAAAACTGCTAGCCCCGGGACATTATGGCCACTGGAGAAATCTATATCTGCTTCAGTACAACTGCAGTAACGGCCGGGGTTTCCCCCTACATAAAGATGTCTAAAGCACTCCTCCGTTAGGGTCTTGGAAGAGCGTTGGCGCCAGGGAAGATGATGCGTTTAGGGGCTAGGGCACGCTTGAGAGGCGGTGCGCAAATCTAATTTCTCCAAACAAAGTCGAGGACTTAGAGAATAGGTCTCGCAGAAATAACTTGCATATAATCGGCCTTAGCGAGAAAATAACAGACAGGAATCTGCATCATATGGAAATTCCTAAACTCCTTGAGATCCAGCACCCCCTAAAAGTTGAAAGAGCACACAGGATTGGCCCGCCTAAGGGTAGCATAAAGGGGAGGGGAAACTTTTGATAAACCAAGACCAGTTATCATAAAAATATCTTGACTACTTTGAGAAATCCAAAAACCCGGCTTACAGGGCGCGCAAGACCCCGCTGATATACAAAGGGACAATCTCCTTATGTTTGCGGACTACTCCATGGAGGTATCAAGGAAAAGGAAACAGTTCTCGAATGTGTGCACAGCCCTCGTTAAACAACAAATCCGCTTTAATCTACATTTCCCGGCCCTGCTGAGAATATTCCCAGACCAAGGTCCAGCTATACTCTGCCAGATCCCGGAGGAAGCCGAGGAATTCTTGGAGGGGATATCCCGCAAGAAAGGAGTGTCAGAACGACTAGAGGTTGGGGAGCGGAGGAGCCAACGTCAAGCTAGCAAACCAAGATCCAGTCGGGACGGTGATAATAGCAGTACATATTCGGGCCAGCTACGGACACCGAGGAAACGCTGACTTTTGTGATCCCGCTGGGCTCAGGTTTGAGGGATCTGCTCCGGGACTTCCAACAATGTGATTGTTTATATTCAAATACTGCTTAAGGGGTAATAGTGTAGGGGAAGTAAGATGCCAGGTTAAGGGTCGTTATGGCAAATCACAGGCCAGGGGTGGTGGGTGGAATTACTCAAGCAAAGATTGGAGGGATACAAGAGTAGCACGCTTAAAAAGGGCGAGGTGGGGAGGGAGGCTTTGGTGATAGAGAGAGGAAGTAGCATCGAGGTTAGGGATTTCACCTCGGAAATAGGTACGTGAAAAAAGAGAAGTCACTAAAAGTTATAGGAGGAAATCCGTTGAAGTTAGTAGGAGGTTGAAAGTTCTGGGGTTACAGGTTGGGGGTGGGTTTGGATGTGCGAGGGTGGGGGCCGAGTCTGAGATAGATTCCGGCTAGGGTGTTCTGAAACATGCGGGTAATCACCTGGAATGTCAAAGGGCTACGTTCTCCTCAGAAGAGGATGATGGTATTAAGACACCTTAAAAAACAGAAGCCAGATATTGAAATTCTTCAGGAAACTCACTTGGAGGAAAAGGATTTTAATCGTCTAAAGAAGTTATGGTGGGGAGGTAAGGGCTTGCAGCTGAGAAGGGAAAGGCAGGAGTGGTTATATTGTTCAATAAGAATACTCCGTAAAAATTCTCTCTCAGGAACGGATGAGGAGGGAGATTCATTAAGTAGAGGTGGAAACCTCAGTAGGGATCCTTAGCATCTTTAATGTGTATGCACCTAACACCCGGGACAGGGACTTCTTTCTCCAGCGGGAAAGATAGAATAACGAAAGAGATAGGCAAAAAAGATCCTTGTAGGGGGGGATTTCAACTGTGTGATGGATGATAAAAGGGAATAGGAAGCTACGGGGGCTCAGAGGGAGCAAGGAAAGTAGCCCTAGCTTGCTCAATGAGCTATGTGAGTCGGCGGCGCTGGGGGATGTTATGGAGACTATCAAACCCTCAGGAACGACAATAAAATCTTTTTTTCGCTTGCCCATCTTTCGGGTCCTGTTTGGACTATTTCCTGGCTAACCAGCACCTCTTGTCACAAGTCGACTCAATAAAAAATTGGGACTTGGTGGTCTCGGACCATTCGCCGGTACTGCTGACTCTAAGGGACATTCATCCGAAGGGCACCGACATTTTGTGGCGTTTTCCGAACGCCCTTCTGGGCGATAGCCATTTTTGCGAGTTGCTAAGGCGATGGTGGGTGGATTTTGCTCAAGACAACGACTTACATAGAGCAACCCCGGGGCTCTTCTGGGACACAGGAAAAGCAGCCCTTAGGGGCAAGATCATGTCTTATATGGCGGCCAAGAAAAAGAACCTGAGAATTAAACTAGCTAAATACACCACTGAGTTACGGAAGTCATACACTGAATTCATGATACAGTCGTCAGAGGACAATAAGAAAGATGGGAAAGGGGCTAAGGGCATATGAATTCCAGAGGAAAAATCTAGAGCTGCTTTTTAGTGATAAACTGAAGTCCTCCCTTTTTAGAATGGGCAACAAATCAGGTAGGCTTCTGGCAAACCTAGTAAAAAATAGGGGGGGGGCAGACTAATATTATGGGTATGCTGGATGGCTCGGGGGCAGTGGCGAGAGATCCGAAACAGATAAATGATATTCTGGGGTCCTACTATAGCAAGCTATATTCACAGACACCATGTGACATGTCCAAGGGAGAGGATTTCTTAAAGGGTCTGGGTCTAAAGAGGCTATCTGAGGAGGACAGAGGTACGAATGCCGAGATTAATGAGGAGGAAATTGTACGGGCTATAAAAAACATCCCTCCAGCAAAAGCCCCGGGCCCAGATGGTCTATCCGGTGACTTCTACAAGCTATTACACGAAGAGAGTGCCCCAACTATTGTTCAGGTATACAATGAGATAATAGAGGGGGGACGGATGCTGCCCTCTGGGGATACAGCCTACATCAAGGTCCTGTTCAAAAAAGTAAGAGATTCGCATATTGCAGAATCCTATAGACCCATTTCCTTAATTAATCAGGATATTAAAATCATCTCCAAAGTCATAGCAAATAGATTAGCTGATATAATGCCAAAATTTAATAGGCTCACACCAATGGGGTTTATTAAGGACGGTCTGGGGTAAAAAAATAATCAGGACGGTCCTAACGGTCCAGGATTTTATTGATAGGCACCCTAAGATTTGATCGCTTGCCGCTCATTGAGTATGATGCGGGAAAAAACATTTGATAATGTTAACTGGAGCTGGCTGAACATGGTGTTTGGTAGAATGGGCTTACAGAAAATTCAGGATTAAACTCACAGCAATGTACAACACCCCGCAAGCGAGAGTACATACGTCGGGCTTTCTCTCATCGCCCATACATCTGCAAAAGGGTACAGACAGGGGGCCCTTTGTCCCCTATGCTCTTCGACATTGCCTCGAGCCCCTAGCACTACATCTCATTAATTCAGACATCTATAGGGGAATCTCAGTGGGATCTAGGGAAGTCAAGTTAGTATGTTTTGCTGATGACATTCTTTTGTTCCTGAGTGACCCAATCAGGCAACTGAAGGAGGTGTTAGAAGAGTTGACCAAGTTTGGGGAATTCTCAGGATTTAAGATTAACCGGGACAAATGCCAACTGTTACCACTGGGTCAGCGTAACGGCATCCCTACACATGCAATGGAGGTGGAAGTGGTACGTTCTCATATAACATACTCGGAATCAAAATAGGCCCAAGCGGAGCAGCTATGTACCAGCTGAACTATCCACCACTCTTCGCAAAAATACTTGCGGAATTAGAGAGATGAAAGATCTCCCCTTTTTCTATCATGGGCAGGGTTTCCCAAATAATAAAAATGATTAGTTTTGCTAGACTACTCTATCCACTGCAGAACATCCCCCTATTGCTCAAGCATGAAGATTTTCACCAAGATTTCGTAGGGCCTTCTCGAGATTTTTTTGGCGGGTAAAAGATCAGCATAAGCTATGAGAACTTCAAGTGTAGATTAGGGGGAGGGGTGCAATTGCCAAATATTAGGCTGTACAATTTTGCTGCCATGTGGAGGTATGTCAGAGATTGGATAGGAAACCACGGAGATCTTCTCCAATTTCGACCTAGAATACCAACTTACACCCGATGTGGGTCTGACGTCATTATTCCCCCTCCCGTTTTAAAACTCCATCCCCAAGGAAATTAGAGGAATATTATCCTAAGAGATACCATGGCTACGTGGAGGCAGGTTAGAAAAATTGTTTAATCGCCCCATGTTAATCTCACGATATGTACCTCTTTGGGACTCGCCAGCCTTCAGCCCGGGAAAGGAGAACAAATTATTCCAGGTTGGAAGCAAGGGGATCCAAGTTTAGGGGGTTTGATTTTCAGAAACCTCGGGTTCACTACTTTTAAATTTGGGGAAGAAGTCAACGCAAAATTTTCACTGGGCACAAAGCAGATTTTCCAGTACATGCAAGTTAAAGACTTCTGTAAATCCAAAGTTACCCACCTATACTCGTTGGGTGAGACAAAAGAGTTCTCCGAACTCACTAAGGCGATGGACAGCAGGGGATCACTATCCACATTGTACTCCATCCTCCAAACAAAAGAGAGTGAAAAGCTGGAGGAGACACTTTTTAGTTACTGGAAGACACAACTCTGTGATAATGAGCTGTCTCATAAAATTTTAAAAGGGATGCAATTGGGAGGAAGGCAATAGTCAGTGAAACAATGGAGAGAGATCCCCTTTCGATTGGCACATAAGGCCATATATGCCCCCTTTTAAAATTCTGCTGGTCCCCGATATACCTAACCACATAGTGGCATGCCCTAAATGTGGGTTGGAGAAGGCCCAAATTATTTCATTGCTTTTGGCAATGCCCGACCATTATGAGTTTTTGGCAGCAAGTAGGATGCTTTCTGAAGGATAATTGGGAATGCACAGTGGTGCTCAATCCACAAGGCATGCTATTCCATTTTGTGACGCAGGAGCCGCCTGGGGAGGGGCATGAGAGAGCACTTGTCAAGCACAAGGGAGTTCATGTAACACTACTTGCAGCAAAGAAATGCATTCTTAGACACTGGCTTGAGAGCTCTGCTCCAACAATGCAGGAACTCACGGTGTGCTTGCGTCAGATCTTATACTTAGAAAAACTGCAGGCGTTAGAAAGCTTAGATGCGGACGCAGGGAGATTCATAAAGAAATGGAGACTCTTTATTTCCAAGCAATATAACTCAGGAGAAATCAAATTGGTGATAGAACCTTTTAAGTATTTTAGAATACTATCTAGCGGAACAGCTCAAAGGCACTCTGGGGAATTAGATCTGGGGGCTAACCGAGGAGTTAAGGGCACATCCTGGGGGGTTAGTAGGGCGGGGAAGGGAATTTAAACGGTTTTTTTTTTTTTTTTTGAGGTTGGTTTTGTAACTATATAGAAACGCAGACGAGACCAGGCAGGTAACCAGTTTAGATCGGGGAGAAAATATGGAAAATAAGGAACAGTTGATGCATGCACTGTTAGCTAAACCCGATTTCTAACCTGATGCTAATTTTCTGCGATGTAATTCTATGGTCATTGTGAAACTTTTACAATTTGTTTTGACGACTTGTTTTGACTGTCTTCTTGAATAAAATTTTTTGAAAAAAATAAAAAAATAAAAATACAAGCTAATATTTCACCAAAAACTGGCCAAAAACTGTTAATAAAAACCCATTTCAATGCAGGGTCAAAGCACAGTCTGGGCTGCACAATTATACACTCTCCTTTCAAAAGCCTGCCTGCCTGCCAGCCTGTCTGTCTGTGTTCGCCCCGCACCCCCACACCCCCCCCCCCCCACCGTGACTGTGCAGTGCTAGATACTCCTTTAAAATTCTCAGCCTAAGTAACTAAAAACTGAAAATTTCTAATCTACCTAAGTTCTATTGTTCACAGCTAAAATCATAGTTGTCTGTGTGAACAAAGAAAATAGTTTCACTGAGCTGTTTTGAGAGAGACCGAGCACACGTCCTGCTCTTATGATACAAAAACACACACTGATCATGAACAGGAAGGGTGTTCTATGTAAACGGGTCATGTGATTTTTCCAGCCAATCACAACCATACAGATCCCAGTCATGACTCCACACCCAGCTCACCCTGCTTATTCTCTAAGCTGATTTGCTGGCCGCCAAAATTTACAGGAAGCGCCGAAAAATGGCGCGATATTAAGAGATTATGTGCAGATTTTAACCTAAATTATCGCGTGATCGAAAAAATCCGATCAACATAAAAATCGTGCCGATTTCAACTTTGTCGATAATAATCGCTCAACACTACACATGAATTAATTGTGTCTATTTCCTTATGTGAAGGCAAAGGTGCGTAATTGCATCTGTAGTCCACAAGACTTTCAATGCAATTACCTCGACAAACAAATGATATAAGGTTGCTGGTAATAAACTCAGTTTAATTGCTATGCAGTACTGTAAGTGTATGTGTGTAGGTGATCCGATGACACAAAACCACCCTAAAGTTTGACTAACTTCTCAGCATGCCAAATTCGGTATCAACTTAAAAGGTTAGTGAATACAGACCTGAAGTCACTTAAAGTGACACAATCAGCTGAAATAATGCTGGGATTTAAGTATGATAGGTGGCCACATTCTGTAATAAGGATATGTCTGAACATAATTGGAATAAGTCTAATGAGAAAAGGCATAAAAATTTTTATTCACCAACCTTAGTTTGAACAAAAGTTCAGTCTACTGCAACAAAGATAGTTTCAAAAAGGAGTTAGGCATCGTAGTTACCCATTTCTGAAGTCACTCAAGTAAGAAGTGTGAAGACAGGCAGTACTACCAGATGTCAAATTTTATTTCATCCATAAAAATATAAATTAAAGGAGTTGTCTCCCTACAGAGTTTCATAGGCTTCATGAATGAAATACTCTGTCACATCCTGGTTCAGAATGACTGAAATTTGCATAAGCTCCTTGGTGTATCCAGCCCTGTGCTTTCAGTTGCTAAATTTGATCAGATTAGCTCAGAAGCTTCTGAAACTACTAACAGGACTTTTTATCTGATCCCTGAAACAAAAGCCTTAAAATTAAAAGTACTGTTTAAATTTTTAAAAAACAAACTTTTTTAAATGCCAGCAAAAAAAAAAAAGAGGCTGCTTTTTTTTTTGGGGGGGCCTTTTGGGGGTGATGACATCACTCACGGGTATACATAAAAACAAACAGCAGGGGGAGAAATGTTTCAGGGAGGTTACGAGGGGAACTGAAATAGCCAGGGAGGTCCCAAATTCACTTTTTATCTCCCCTTTTTTGGGGGAAAAAAATGAACAAAGCAATATATTTTGGGAAAAAGTTTTTTATTTTGGGGTTCCCTACAATTTGAAACAAATTTTTTGTTTGCGAGACAACCCCTTTAAGATTAAAAGATATGAACCACGGACAACTTGAACGTGAAAGGGGTTGGGTTTCACTTCATATTTTGGGAAAAACAAAAATCCAAGGCCACATCCAAAAACAAAAATAAATTCTGAAAATTGTGTGCTGAAAACTTTCAGTTCCCTCCAAAATGCTATTAATATTTAAACCCCAAAAAAAATTTTAAGCAAGTTTCAAAAAAAATTTTTCTTTTCCCTTTTCCCAAAGCACAAGGGGGCAAACCCCCATGGCACTCGGAAACCCAAAATTCATGTTAACCAAAAACAAATTTTTTTAGTTAAACTTTATGCCCAAAAAGGGCACTCCGTGCCCCCAGGGGTTCGTGTTAAAAGACAGTGGAAATTTTTGGGGCAGATTTAGTATTTTTAAAAATGCAAAAAATTTTGCTGTAAAAAATTTCCCCCAAAGGGCTGCTAAAGAAAATCCAAAATGTAAAACTATTTCCAAAAGGGGGCAAAAAACATTGAATAAAAGTTCTTTAATCTTCCATAATTTTAAATTGAAAATGGGAGATTAATATTACTGTTCAAAGGAAATACACGGTGAAATTCCCAAAAACGAAGCAAAACGGCAAAAAAGTGCAAAAAAACGGTTTTTTTTAAGGGTTTAACCCATTAGAATTAACCGTATTTTTTTCCCTCGCCGTGTGAAAAGTAGCCTTTGGTCCCTCGTAGAGATACAGTGGTTTTTTTCTTGCCCAATTAAACCCCCTGCACCCCCGTAAAATGGGTGCAGAGTTCCCTTTTGGATCACTGTTCTTGTTTCCCGACTTCCTTGTTTCCCTAACGGCCCTCAACAGGGGGTTTTTTATGGTTTTTTCTGAAAAAAAAGATCAGAAATTTATTAAGATCGGACATGGCATTGGGGAAAAGGGTGAGTGACTCAATATGGTTGCTCTTTCATGAAGGAAAGGGGGCAGGAAAAACCCTTTTTAAAACCAAAAGGGCAACATGATGAAAGGGGCTGCCAAACCCGAAGTTCCCGGGGCTTTTCAGTCAAAATTGGGGCAGTCCCATTCCCCTTTATTTTTAAAATCGCCCCCACTTTAGTATCAGGGCATTACAGAGTGCCCACAGCACTTTTAGGCGCCTATTTGGGGAGCAAAGCGGGAGGGGGGCACAAATAGAACAAATAGACTTCTAGGTGCATTTAAATTTTGGGAAAAGGGAGACCACTTTCAAATTTTGGGTTTAAACCCGATTCCAAAACGGTCGTGTTAGTCTGAAAAAGCGCCTAATTTACGAAACCCCCCGTGAAGGGTTTATTTATCTGGCCCCAAATTTTATTAAAAATTAAAAAATTTTCGTTTAAATTCCCCAAAAACATATATGTCGCCACAATATCATGGAGAGGTTTTTTACCCCTAAATTTTCTAATCAATTCCTGGTTCTGTTAAAACCCTTTAAGGAAAAAAAAAAAACCCTGAAAAGGGGGGGCCCGCCTTTTTTTATGGCCCCTCATTGCTTCTCTACTGTTTGGCCAAATCAAATTTTTTCTTTTTTTTACCCTTAACGCGACCCACTTTCGGACAAACCCGGGTTTTCAGGTTGTTATTGTTTTACGATTCTTTTTTGGGGTCAAGGCAGAATTTTGGGGTTTTTTGCGGGGGCCCCAGGCTGCTTTTAAAAAAGTGTTTTAACAAATTTTGTTCCTAGTGCAGTCCCCGTAAGTTTGGATAATGGAGGAAACCTCCAAATCCCTGGCGCTTTTCCCCTTTTATTTTCCCCAAATTCGTGGGCCGCGGGAAAAAAAAAGAAAATTCCCCCGCTTTAAACGGGGCTCCTGGGAACGATTGCACAATCAGGGCCCCGGGGGGACCTAAAGTACCCCCGTGCTTTTGTTTTAAACAAGCCGCGATAAGTGACACGTTTTGTGCCCTGACTGCTACCTGTGTCAAACTGACACCCGATTATAATGCTTTTTTATTTGTGAAAATGCTTTTTACATTAAAAAAGGGGTAAAAAAATAAAAAATGTAAAAAAGTTTCCCTTTTGGGAAATTTCAAAAAAAGGGGTAGAAAATGATAAAAAAAAAGTAATTGTGCTTACAATCAAAAAAAAACCCCCAATCTTTTTGGGATCTACTGGGGCCGTTAAAAATTTTGGGAAAAAATTTTTTCAAAAAAGTTAAGCAAGGGAAATGTTCCCGCATAAAACCAGGGGCCCCAAAAAACTGGGTTAATTTAAAAAATTAGTTATGACTTTAAACACAAGAAGACAAAAAAAGAGAAAAAAAGTGCTATCAGTAAGTACCCTTTTTGGCATTTGGAAGACCCCATTTAGTTTCCTCAGTCACTTAGAAAAAAAGTTGTGATCCCAAAAGGTTTTTTCTGGTGCCCTAGTGTTTTCCACTTAAAAACCCCCTGTAAAAAAGAAAAAAAAAATTTTAGTCCATCCATCCCTTTTTTTGCACCCCCTTTTTGCCCGGCTGAAGTGGGCCTTTTGGCAGCAACCTACTTTTTTTTTCCCCGGGGCCCGGTTTTATTGTTTTTATGTTTCATTTGTTTGTAAGGGGAAAAAAAAAACAAGTCCCTCCAAACTAGTTTAGCCCGTTTTCTAAGGGGTTGATCCCCGAGGGAAAGGGAAAAACCCCCAATGAGGAGAATCCATTTTTCCCCATTTTAGGGGAAAAAATTCCCTTCCTGACCCCCAAACTGGCCCAAACAGAAAAATCCCTGGAAACGACCCCCCTCCTGAAACCTAGTCACTGTAAAATTGGTTTTTTTAAAAGCTCCAGAAAAGCATCCAAAAACCCCTTTTTGGAAACCCCGGTTATTGGGGAATTTTCCCCTGACAAATCCCCTGGCGAGATTTCCATTTGTCTCACTTTCTCTTAAAAGTAAAGAAACCCCTTTTTTTGTTTTTGTAGAAACTTTGTTTTTTCCCAAGAAAGTAAAGGGTGCCCCCTTTTTCTAGTACAGCCCTGGTATAAATAAATCTTTGGGGGAGATCCTATATTTACCTTTGAAGTATTTAAACATATTTTTTTATGCCCCCCGAAGCCTTTTTTTTTCTAAACTAAATAACCCTAATTTGCCAATCTTTCTGTGTAGTGTATTCCCCCCCGTCCCTTTTTTTATTTTTGTTGCCCCCTTTGTACCTGTTTTAAGCCTACAAAGTCTT
>JAODAL010051361.1:0-26728 GCA_025379985.1 Phyllomedusa bahiana
TTTTTTGGGTTTTTAAAGTGGCGTGAGTTTAAGTTTGCCTATGGCAAAATAGTTTAATATAGTGACAAAATCACTCTTAGTTCTCTTGCGAGATTCCCAATTTTTTGGAGATTATGTATCATTCGCTAAAGCACATTACCACAGGCATCCCACATGTGACAGATTCCTTTTAAAATTTTGCTCCTGTGCCACTTTGATACCAGAGCAATAGGCCCCTATATAGAAAAAAAATGGTACAGCCAAAATATCGTCCATAGTAATGGCTCCCATGGAGTACCTGTAAGGAAAAAACAGTTAATTTTATTTACAAAATTTTCATCCCCAAGAGAGACTGCAGTTTATACATGCGATGAGTAAGGAAAGGTGCATTTGGTTTCCAAAACGCATCACTTTGACTTGTTACTACTGCAGTTTGTTGATGTTTTTTAATGGATCCCCCAATTAAGGCGACCCTTTTTGCTATAACATACCATCTGTGACATGCCTTATGTCTGGAATAGCAGAGAAACATATAACAATCATTGCCATCATGTCATCCAAGTAAGTAGCACGGGCCCACAGTCGTTGAGTACAAGATATTTTCAGCCTGCAGTGAGGCTACAGAGAAACATTAGAGACTGTGTATTGTGTGCTCAGAGCCAGTGCCTAACATAATATTTGGGACAGTGTATTCTTGTGTGCCAGGGGCTAAGGTCTATCTGTGTGCAGAGCAGGGTGCAGAAAAAAGAGACTTGTTGAAGTGTGCAATGCACTAGAACTGCCACTGTCTCTCACAGTCAGTACTACCAGTTTATTTTAACCACCAGCCTCAATGCTTTTTGGAGTAAAAAATACTTGATTTCATATCACCAATTTCTGCCTGCAGGGATTGATATCATCTCATACTCCATTTGGGGCCACCCTTACAAACAAACATAGCAGCAGTCGTGGGGTCGTGCATCTAAGAGTGTTCCCCTCCAATCAGAGGTAAGATTTCAGTAAGCGGAAAATTAAAAGTATCATGGGGAGACATAAAAAGGAAGAAAAGACAAGAGTGAAAATATAGAGATAAAAAAATCACCAGCTTTACACTATTCCCTAATGGAGTGTGACTGTACAATTTTTAATCTGTAAAAACAGGGAATAATGGGCTCTCCATGGTCGGTAGCATAAAACTTGGTACATTGTACTTTTATTATTAAACGGGTATTCAAACCCATGATAGCTTTAAACATGTAGGCAACTAAAGGGAAATAAAGAAATGTTACCAACTATCACTATTGGTGTTCTAATTTGCTTCTCTTGAGAGTTGGAGCAGATCTTATCTGCTACTTTTGGGATACAGGTTTCTTTAGTCCACCTCTCTCTGCTCCTACAGTTGAAGCTGTGGTCAGACTGATGACTCACTCCTTGCTGTGTTTTCTTATCTTAAAAAAACAGAGCTCACTTACTTTACTTACTGCACAAGTTTTAAACCCCTTCAGACTATGTAAACCTTGGCACTAAAAGTTTACAAGCCTGCTCTCTTTCTCACTGCAGCTGTAAGCAGGGTCAGCTAGGAATAGCAAGCTGATATGCCAATCACTGCTGCAAAACCACCCCCAGCCTGACCAGGAAGTGTGAGAAAAACCCCTTTAAAGGGAACTGCTCATTACTGTGTGAATGAAGACATGACATCTTGGTGTCCACTCTACTTTTATCGTTGGTATTATTCTGTCATTGTGGGCCAATGTAGACAGGCAATGTACAAGTATTACAAATGGAAGCATCTCTTATATGTAAATATAGCTTATGTAATAATTAATGCTACTGTGTACATGTGTTGTGTAATAGCAGTAGCACACACGATCTAGAGGAAAAACCCTTTGCTGTTTTGTCTTCACCTAATCTTGTGCAATTTTTTATTTTTGACAGCCTATTTCGTTCCAGTTGATTGTCATGGATAATTATTGTGAATAGGCTGGGCGAGTGTGTACATTGTAATTGGTGCAGGCATTCACGAAAGACCCCCAAAACTACAACAATAGTATAAATCCAAAGGACTGAATAAAACATAACTTTTAAAGTACATCAATAAAAACATATCAGTAATTGCCAAACCTAGAAAGACCCTAAGCTTTTCCCTATAATGCTAAACACTACCTACAAGAAATGGGGAAAAGCCGCCCTGATAAAGCGCCTCCCCCTCCCCCCACCCCCAGGAACCTAACTATAAGATCCCTACACGTAATGCCTACACAAATACCTTAATGAAGAATACAAAAACACCACAAATCCCCATACACATAAAGAAAGACAGCCCATACAGACAATGGATAAATGATAAACAAATAATAAACGATAAAAATAAGAAAACATTTACTACATAGACAGAAAACAAAACGCGTTTCACCTCCCCTAAACAGTCAAGAGGCTCATCAGGGAACAAATAGACACAGCAATGTGCAGTATTACAAATGGAAGCATTTCTTATATGTAAATGGAGCTTATTAATAATTAATGCTACTGTGTATAGTGTTGGTGTAATAGGCCAGTAGCACACACGATACTAGGTGGAAAACTTTGCTGTTTTGTTTAACCTAATCTTGTGCAATATTTTATTTTTGACAGCCTATTTTCATTCCATTTTTAAATCATCATGGAAAATTTATTTGTGAATAGGCTGGGGCGGGGGTTTTGTACATTTTTAATTGGTGGGGAAATTCAGGGAAAGAAACCTAGTAAAAATTTTAAAAAAGTCAGTAACTTTTAAATGAAAACACTGACAAACACCTGTCTATGTTATTCCCCAAACATGTGGGTCATGTACTGGGTTTTTTTAAAAATTTATTTTAGGGCCCCCCCGGGTGTCATATCACAGGGCCTTAGATCAGTAAATCAAAATTTAGTTTAAGCTCCCAAAAAATTTTAAAGTAAGTTAAAAATGGCACCAAGATTCTGTACATAAACTAACAGCTTTTGTGTTTAAAAAAATTTAAAAGTTTGCTGGCCCCCCTTCCTTGTTTTAAAAACCCTTGATACCCTTATTGTGGAAAAACTTTTAAAAAATTACAATAAAATTATATTTTCAAGGGTCCATGCAACTGCAAACCCGTTTTAAACCCTAAGTGTCTTTACGGGATTTTCCCATTTTTGGCTATTTTCAGTCTTCACAGGCTTTTTCCTTTTTCCCACTATTTGGTGCAATCCTTTGGGGGTTTTGTCTACAGTAATGGTTTTTAGCTCTGCTCATTTTTTTTTCCTTTGCGCAAAACCCATTACAGGGTCCTTACTGTTGGAGGAGCTGTACAAAAAAAAATGACGTGCCCAAAAAATGTCTGGTTAAAAATGTGAGTTAGCAGAGCTATCAGGAAACTTCAAGGGAAAAAAAGAAGAACTTACCCTGCTACTAAAACATTTTCCGCTACGGTTTAATCCTTTTCTTTGATTTCAAAACCCCCGATTTTGCCTGCAGATTCCCAGGATTTGGGACCAGGGGTTTTTAGATGCGTTTCTGGAAACCAAAACCCGAAAAGGGTTTTTAAAACCCAAAAGAAGCCCAGTCTTTCATTAATTGTCCCCAACTTTCATTGTTCTTGATTTTGGCTTAAAAAAAATGCACCCAAAAATCTGAATTGTAAACTTAAACCCGATTTTAAAATTTGGTTTTTGTTTTTTTTTTTTTTTTTGGGAAATTTTTCCCAAAGTAATAGCCCCTTTTTTGTCTCCCCAAATAAAAGGGTCGTTTTACGGTTTTTCTTCCAGGCAAAAATATGGCCCGAGAGATAAAAGAGTTATCAGTAAAACCTTATTAAAATGAAAAAAAAAATTTTTAAAAACATAACCCATTATCCTTTTTTAAGTATTGTCTTTATTTTTTTTTCCTTGTCTAGTCTAATTGACCTGTCTCTGATAGGGGAACAATAAAGCGATCAATTTTTGTCAATTACCTACTATTTGTAGTTAGATACATAGAGGGTTTTTGCCAAAGTAAACCCAAAAGAAAAATGATATTTTTTGCCCCGCCCCCTTAGAAGTTTTTTTCTCTTCACTAACACAGTAGAAAAGGGAAAAAAAATTTTATATGTACATGTAATATCCCTGAATCTGCTATTTTTAACTTTTAAAGCACAAAAATGCTGGTCCATGCCCTCCCTTTATCTCCCCCCTTTAAATATGCAAAAACTGTTTTCCCCGGGCCCCCCATCTAGAAATCCCTTTCTCCCCTCCAAACCATCCTTCACTCTCTGCCCCTTATCCCCCTTTCTCCTCACTATCCTCTGCCTCTCCCTTCCCGATCCCTTCACTGGTACCCTTTGCCCAGGGGATCCATTTTAAGCTACAAACCTTCCTATAAGCTCTCCATAACCTCCCCCCCTATATCTCTGCCTTAATCCAAAAATACCCCCCCCACGCAACCTCCGCCCTCCCAGAAACTTCTTCTTCTTCCCCTTATCACCCCTCACAAAACCTCTCCAAGTTCCCCCCGTGCTTCCCCCATATTTGGGAAAAACTCACTCCCCCCAAACAATAAAACTCTCCCCCCCTTCACTTGCCCAAATGTACCCCTGAAAACCCCACTCTTCAGGATTTCCAAAACCCAAACAAAAACCCCCGTTGCATGCTCCACCCCACAAACATGTCTTCCCCTTCACCTTCGTCTTTTCCCCCTCCTTCCCTGTAGGTGTAAGCCCCCATGGGCGGGCCCCCTTCCCTCTGTACCCGTTGTTAGTACTTATTGTACTTGTAAAAGTTTGACCAATGTTATTTATGCACCCCCTGAAATGTACAGCGTCGGAATCAAGGGGCTCTAAAAAAATAATAATAATAATAATAATGATAATAATAATAATAATTATGTAGAACTGGCAAAAATTCAAAAAACTGTTTTCCAGGAATATTGGTTTTAACAAAAAAAACACTACTTTCTATTGAAAGTGTCCCTTTAAGGTTTTTATTAATAGAAAGATAACATCAGAGACTAGGAAGCAAACTGAGTCCTGCTGATAAGACACAGCAGGGAGTGACATCCCAACGGTCACGGTAGACCAAGGAGGTTGGAAAAATAAAAAAAAACTTGTGTAAACAAGCAGAAAAAACTCCCAATTCTGAAATGCAGCGAAATCAGAACAGCAATGTTTTTTGTAATAACCTTTATTTACCTTTCATGTTTACAGCTAATGAACGAGAAGGGAATGTCCCTTTTATTGTACGTTTGATCCTTTTATCCCCAAATCACTTTTTAAGTATGAGGCCCAAATAACGTTTCATCTGAAAATTTAATGTGTTGCAAATTACAACCCCGAATGCTGTCTAAATTGTAAAGGTATAGATATTATAGCGTAGCAGAAGGGGCATCATAATTATACATGCATGTCTATCAAGTATGACACACTGCAACCCGAAGGTACAAAACTCCATTAAAAATCATTCAAACAATTTCCCAGCAATTATGGGATCGTCCATATAAAAAAAATAGTCTGTTTTATATAAACCTTATCTTATTTTTAAAAGTGACAGAAACACTGATGCGCCCTTAAAAGGATTTTGCCAAAAATAAAATGTTGCTGGGTCCTCCAAAATGGTTTTTAAATCTTTTTTTAAATTATGTGATTTTCAAAAAGTGAAAACCTGTGAGGCTACAGCATTGCTCGTCCCCTTGTTTTCCGACGTTTTCTTAGACATGCCAGGACACGACAGGACAGATTGGCTCGCTTCGGTGTTTGCACTTTTACTGATACAGGAAAAATAAGGAGCTTGCAAAAGGGGCGGGGAGTGCAGTTATGAGTCTGTTTTGCTGATAGAGAAACCACTGTTGAATGTAATTATTTGAGTAAAAATTTAGGACCCCTCTCCACCCCCCTCCCTCTCACCCCTGCAGCCCTTCACCAACTTTGTTTGTATTCTCTCCTGAGTGGATAAGAGCTAAGGAACTCACTTCATGGCAAAACCCCTTTAATGACAGATGTTATCATAACCAGTACTTTATCCTTGTTACCTAAATGATGTAAACAGTATCACACTTGGCTGCCTGGGGCCTATCAAGTGGGTTGATTCTTGAAGGACCACCGGTGAAGCTGGTTCTTGGTGCCCACTGGTGGGAGTGGAGTTAATTCTTGGGCCCCACGGTACAACTTCTGTACATGACCTCACAAGACTCTTCCAAACGGTATTTGCACTCTGCCGTGGGGATGCACCCTTACTTCTCTGTCAGCCAGTCTGAGCCTGGATATCAATACATTTTTTTCAGAAAAAACTGTCAAAACGATGTGATTTTGACAATGGGTGACTACCAGTGGCACATCTTTAATGGAAAACAATGCTATGTGGCATTTAGGATAAGGTGGCTCAGTGTAGAGACCATCTGGCCATGGGTGCTGCTACCTCTATCAGTTGTATCCATGTCCTTACTCACAACCTTCTAAGAGGAGATGATGTATGACCAGATGGAAATTCAAAGAGACTTTGTGCAGGACGGCACAAGAAGAGATCGGTACTACCAGCTACTAAAGCAATAGCACAGAATGCACAGTTTCAGGAGGGCAGCAACATAGCACTAATGGTACAGAGGGGGGAACAACAAAGCAAACATAGTAATTGGGTGCAGCATGAAATACACATTATTGTGGGCATCTGGGGCAACATTGCAGGCATGGTTTTCAAAGAGCATTGGCAGCTGTTGTATGAGGGCTGTAATAGAGAAAATATTGTGGGATAGTAAATCACAAAGATTAAGCACAGTATTGGGCAGCAGCTTGCTAGCCCTGTTAAAGCGTCCTGGAAATGGTGTTTGAGGAAGCAGCAGAATTGAACTAAAGGATGAAGGACTTTGGGCCACATGTATGAAACGGTTTTGGTCTAAAACTCACTTTTTTCCCCATAGGTATTAATGGAGAAAAAAAGTGAGTTTTGACCAAAACCGTTTCATCAGGGCCCTTTGTGTCAAAAGGGATGGTAGGAATGTTAAGTAAAAATGAGGAGAAAAAATGTCTGAGAAGTTGTAGATGGAACAAGCCTCCATGATGGTCTGGGTCAAAGAAAGTCAACAATCACAACTGATTTTGGGCTTAAGCGTTTAAATCATTTTTGCTTAAAGGGGGGTGTTGTCACATGCTTTTTTCCACAAGTGTGCTCCCCACACCCCAGCTTCAGACCCCCACTTCCAGTTAGGTTGTGGGGGGGTTTCCCCAGCAGTAACTGTATTTTCAGCTCTGCTTTTTTTTAGTGACCGGGGAAAGGGGAATTGGTGTGAGGGTTTTAACAGCGGGGAAAAAAGGCTACAGAGCTATAAAGCGTTAAATTTTATTCACAGAAAGATAAACAAGCTCCGGTCTGATAAACAGGGAGGGGAGAGTTCACCATCCGGGCCCACTGCTAGATTTATAAAAGGGGTTTTTTGGAAACTAGGGAAATTTGGTGACAAGAACTGATCTAGCTGTAAAAGGAAGCAAAATCAGAACAGCAATGTATTTGGTAATACACTTAATTTACCATCATGTTTAAAGCTGATTAATGAGATGGAAATACCCCAGTAATTTACTTCTAAATGCCCCCTCTCATCCCCTATTTGCTGCCGAAAATGATGGTGCCCCATAAATCACCGGTAACCAGTATTTTAAGAGCATAGGGTCACCTTAAGGTAGTACTATTCAGTCTCGGTTTGGTGGTATGTATATGGCTGGCACTGATGAGCGAGGTTAGGTGGATGGGACTCATTTCCATATTTCCCTTTATTGGGAGATTTTGCAGAGATTAGGAATTATTTCAATTTGTTTCTTGAGGGGGAATAAAACCCCCTTTATCCCCACATTTCCCTAATTTTTATAGACTGCTATAAAAGCATTTCTTTATATTTTAGGACCATTGCTTCAGCCAACCTTTTATTATCATGAGCATGTGAAGTGAGAATATTTATGAACTACATGGCACAGCAGCAAAAAAAGACTCTTAATAGCACTTGAAATCTTAACATAATGCAATAGAAACAGATTGCCCCTACTTTAAAAAAAAAAGTGGAGGGCGAAACTCAGCACTATACAGGGGTTGAGTCTTATAGGCTCTTATTTTGGCGTCCATTTAAAATTGCACTACAGTCCACTGCCCGTCCTGTTGGACATCACTGTTGTCACAGGACCATAAAGCCAAAGAAGGAGTGTATGTAAATTTATGCTACATCGATCCAAAATTTAGCTTGTAGTGATTTATTCAAATACATTTTTTGAGTGCTTCATTGCTGGGGAAAATTTGATGGGTACCATAGACGAATTATTTTTAAAATTCCATTTACTCTTCATAAGATGTTGTAGTTTAAGCTATTTAAAACCGCGCACAAACAGTAACTTTTGTCTGAACACTCATTCTATTAGTAGCTTACCCCCACCCCCCACTAACCTGTAAATGTATTGTCAGACTGAACTTTTCTCCCATCTTCTAGTGCTCAAAGCAGAGACGTTTTGGCTTTTTCCAATCTGACATGTGAACATACCTGAAAAGCTTACAATGGTTAAAAAAATCACACAGCAATAACAAAGATGTACCAGCTTCTCCATCAGGCTTGGAAGTCATAAGTGATTGGCAGAGTACAGGGCTGCCTAGGGCACCACCATGGGTAATTGTAAAATAAATGAAATTAAATAAATGATTGTCCGACTGAAAGCTTATTCTAAAAAACTCCATCTTCCCACACCATACCAATAAAATTTCCCGTTCTCCTTTGCCTTCCATTGTTAGCCCTGGGTATCCGTCAGTTTTCTCCTCCCAAACCTTTACAGTAGTCAATAGTACTTGTCATACTAATAAATGCTAATCTGGATGTACTAAGTTTAAGACCTTTGAAATGCCACACATCTGCTTGCGGATAGCATTAATGTCATCCTGAAGTTGGTTGTATTCCCTTTACTTCCATCCACAAGATTTCATTGACATAAACAGATAAAGAACAGATGTGATTCATGTTCATCATTCACCATAAAAAAAAAGAAAGAATAATAGCGCCACCTTTAGGGAAAATGAAATCTGCAGCGACTTCGAATGATTTAACGTCTGCATTGTAATTTATTATGTTTAAAGAAAAAAACAGCAATGAAATAATTCATAGTCATACCAATAAAAAGTCATCATAAATACCATAATAGTGCAGTGTTCTCTGTTTATACAATGTTAATAGGGAATTAAACTTCCACATAGCTTAGTGTCCAGGATTATAGTGTAGATAAAGGAATGTTATAACGGAAAGCTCAGTGTTATGAGGGGTTAGTGATACAAAAAGTATCAAACAACCCTTTCCTACATAAGCAAAACAAAGGGACAGGGTTGGGGGGAAATTTTTCCCCGGGGAAAGGAACAGACCCAAAAGGCATGTATCATACAAAAGGTCCCATCCAATAATAATAATAAATTAAAAAAAAAGCTGACATGTGGCATTTCTTTTTTTTATTGCAAACAATACACTGATAAGCAAAATGGTAATATCAAGTTGATAATTTAAGATAAAACATTAAAATTTTTAATCATTACATCCCTTTTTTTTAAAACTGCTTTTTTCTTCTTTTTTTCCCGCTTTTTTGCTATTACTCCTTACGAAGTATCAAATATTTTCCCCACAGCTTTACTTGGAACGGATGCACAGCCTGCCTTCAGTAATAAGTCATATCATAAACCACAGAAATTCATTATCATCGATGATATAGTATAGAAGTCAGGAATTGTTTTTTTATCAGCTAATGCCTAACAACATTGCAGATGCATGAGGTCTTCATTCACCAAAGGTAGAATAATCTGTGATTCTATTGAGTTATATACTCATAAGAAATTTGTTACCTTGCACTGTTTAAAGGCAGAAGCTATATCATCACCAGCTGCGTGGTATGTAAAATCACACTTCGACGTCTGTCGACACTGAAGTCATATAATTTGGAGGGGAGACATTTCCTAAGTTGGACAAGGAGTATAAAGAAAAGATAAATTCAACTCCTGATTACGAATCTGACAGTAACAATGTTTTGAACTTTATGCATTTATGGACTTCATATCTTACCATATATTACAGCTTTGAACACAAGACTTCCATCATTTTGTAAATATTTACATGTATCAGTACCGACCGTCGTATTTGGTGCAAGGTAGTAATAGGGTATTGCAACCCATATATTTGTCAAATTTATTTTTTTTTTTTTATATATAAAATCCACCAGCACACAAAAGGAATTTTATGCTATCAAAAGTGAGATATATTTTTACATATCATATATATATATATATATATATATATATAATGATATAAATATATATATATATATAAATATATATAGAAGTATACAAGTTGTATATTGTAGAACAATAAATTCCATAACAAAAAATATAGAGATCAAAAGATGTAAGGCCTTGGACAGTATGATCCTCTGTGCCTGACGTGTTGGTCGTCTAAAGCCACTATTATTTGATTTGTTCCATAATGGGACCGAAACTGTACTTTTCCAGTGAGAGGAACATAGTATCTATAGTTGTGTATGTATTCGCTAAAGGGTTTTTTGCCAACGAAGTAGAAATTGACCTGGTGGTGAAGATTTGCATATGTAAAATGATAAACAAATTCTAACATTCATTCATTGATTAAAAAAGTTCCTGAGACCGATTTTTGTCTATCTGCTCCTGTTAGGTAGATCAAGTCTTCTTACGGGGTAGTTCGTCTCCAGTGGGCTAGCGACAAGGTCTTAGAGCTCCTCATTGATTCTCCTGGGGATCCCACATGCTCAGACATCGACCACTCCTCATCATACAGCTACAGAACTGATGTTCAAACCCAGTTGGCTGTCATGTCTCAACCTCCAGTCCCTCTGTGCTCCTTATAAATTAAGTCAAACATGCAAATAAATTTAAAAAAGACAACCTCAATGAGTCTGTGCATTGAGTAAATGAGAAAGAAAATCCACAAGGTTTAGGGTTCCTGCATGTGATTTGAACCAAGGACCCTTGTGCATGGACGGCAAAAGGTTTTACTCTGGAGCTAACAGTGAGTGCTATCTTTGGACAAATCTACACATACAACAATCCTTAGTCTTTGACTAGAGATTGGTAAAGGGCCTGGTGATGTCATCACCTTGCAGGTGTCGACATTATACTGCAATGTCAAGAACAAATCACAACACTTGTCCGCCCAACTTCTAGCGATAACACATTAGTAGCTAAAGAACTGGATTGCAGGGGAATGTATAGAAATGAGATTTTGGCAAAAACTCCCTTTAAGATATACTGGGTACTGAGGGACAAAATAAAAAAAAGCCAGCCAAGAATCGAGGACTAGTACGCCTTGATGAGCAGGCGTAGGAAATCAAGAGATGAGGCTGTCAGTGTGTGATCGATATGCCCCCTGCATCTTGCAAGTATTTTAGCATTCCGCTTAGTTCTCGATGTACTTCAGATTCTTAGTCATGTAACTTCATTGTTTACTGTATTGCACGCTAAAAATCTAAATTTAAATTTTTATTATTTTTTTAAAATATATTTGTAAATCCACCACCCCTTTGGCTTACAGCACAAAACTAGGGGGTAAAAAGCCATGAATCCTTCTGGCTCTCTGGATGAGATTCATGCATGTCCCTTGACCACAATCCTGGATCCCCCGGTCTCTTCCACTACACGTTCCCAATGTTGTTGCAATGCTGGTCCGACTTGTTTTTGTACTTTCCCTTTAACCTAACTACCCACAAGTGCTTGATTGAGTTGAGGTCTGGGGGCCTTGGAGGTCAATCCAGCACCTCTACTTCATTGTCATTGAACCATTCCTTCTCCAACCTCGACGTCTGCTTTGGGTCGTTGTCCTGCTGGAACACTATGTTGTCCAGCTTTTCATACCCATGGTACTCGAGTGTATGAAGTAACTCATCTTGTGGGACACTCAAATATAACTTACCATCGATCGTGGTCAAGTATCTGATGTCTTTGGCTGTGAAACAACCCCATTTTGTCAGGCTTCTTCCACTGAACCTGACAGTTTCTTCAATTTCTCGATCCATTATCTCCCATTTTACTTGCTTCTTCCAAACCCATTTACCCCCATCAGAGCCCGGTCTATTGACTTTTGTCTTACCGCTCCAAGTCACCATTTCCAATCTTCTACCATCCACTTCTTGTTCTTTTTTGCAAACTCGAGCTAATGCCGTATGATGAGATTGAAGTCGAGGCTTCTTCACCTTTTTTCAGGCCATCACTCCAGACCTGTGTAATGCATGTTGCCCGGTGCTTACATGAACGCTTGTGATCTTACTATTACAAAGCATATGAGCCGCCTCCACTGCTGTGTCTGTAGCATTAGAACTGATAGACCTTGTGATGAGCAAACTTGTTGACTCTGATATTTTTCCTGGACGTCACCTCTTGGCTTTCTCTTACCTGCTGCCTGACCATAATAAGTCACTCCCCACTGCATCTTATCTCTAGCACAGAAGCTTGTTTACCTTTACCTAAGTTAATGACAAGTTTTAAGCCTTATATCTCTTTAGCCTTGTGCACTACAAATCATAAACTTCGTGCTCTCATGTCAGGAAAATTGGATCACCTAGGAATAGCAGAGTTGATATGCCAATCACTGCTGTAGAATCACGCACAGTCTCTAAACAGAAAGTGTGAGACTGAAGCTGGCTGTGGCTCTGTAAACAGCATGGTATGACAACCTCTATAAGACTGGGTACACACTTTCTTATTTCCTAGGTTGCAGGTATCCGTCTGGACAACATGAAAAAATGCAATCTGTCAGATGTAGCCACAGCTGCCCCCCAGACATTAATAGAGCAAACATAGTTATTCTTGGACTAGGTTTGTTCTATTTGCATCTAAAACGACCTAAAAAATAGTGCAGCATGCTGCAGTATTTTTTCTATTAAAACGATGAACACCACAATAGAAACCTGACAGAACCCATTGTAGTCAATGAGGGTCCATGTGGTGTCAGGATATCCTTAGTAAAAGAGTCTGGTTCCACCTCTGTGACAGAGGCTTCAAACAAAGATGTGAACCAGACCTCAAGTACTCCCTGTATCTTGACATTTTCATAGGTTACAAGTAACTTATAAAGCACATACTATGTGTTGTATTGCAGTTGCTATAATGCTTAACATTATACAGCAGTACCTTGGTATAAGTCATTAATCCGTTCACGATCCTTGGACTAAGACCAAACCAACTTTTCCCATAGGAAATAAACGAAAAAAAATAATCCATTCTTATAATAATAATAGAATTATTATGTATCGTCCACAATACTACTCACGTTCTCCAAAGGCAGCCTGGATGAAGCTGTAGTAACAGGGAGTCTGAGCTGTAGCCGGCCACAAGGCGACTGCGTTTCAGCAGAGCTAGATTAACTCAACTGTAGAGGGTTGAAGATTGTGGGTCAAGCAGAAGGTAAGTGAGAGAGGTATACCAGAGTCCCAAATCACCTCATTCACAGTGTCGCATACTTGGAATGAGCAGGCTACTGTGCAGTCTATTCCCTAGAGCAGGAAATGAGAGGATTGCATGTAAAGATTTGGGGAAGACATCAGCTATAGAGGTACATCACTTAAGAGAGGATAATAAAAGTTTGATAATAGAAGAGGCATGGAGTGTCTGTGTACAGCCAAAGCAGCGCTCACCTCTGGAAGTAACAGGCTGCTAAATCCTTAGTCTTCACTTGAGATACACGGCTGAAAGTTGTGCCTAGCTCCTCTGTTAGGCTATGTTCACACGGCAAAATTGTGTGGCGTAATTACGCCCCACAATCACGGCAGGACTTCGGGAGCTTGCGTCGACTCCCGCGGGGCGGGGGGCCGGCGTCCCGCCGGCCCCATAGACATTCGTTGCTAGCGGCGCGTAGTCGCCGCTAGTAATTGACATGTCACTTATCTCCCCCCGCGGCGTATTGTGTAAGCGGTGAGAGGAGACGCAATCCATAGTTCTCTATGATAACTGTGGATTACCGTAATGACTGGGCCGTATTGAGCACAGTACGCCGCAAAATACGGGCCGAAATACATCCCAATTTAAGCCGTGTGAACATAGCCTTATGCGTCCGCTGTTTTGCACATCCAGGCCACCTGGAGTCTTATTCCAAACAAATGTTGTATACCAAACAAAATTTTTTGAGCCCAAACAGGACTTATACCAATGCGGATTTATACTGAGGTACCACTGTAAATCAAAATAGGTGCAGTAGACACAAATGAAGAGGAAACAACTGCCTGTTTATGATAACTACAGCAATTGTGAGCACATTTATAGCTGACATTTTATTTCTATGATGGTAGTTTAGTCAACACAAATACTACGTGACAGAATATTTCCTATGGTGAGAACCTTCTCAGGAATACATTAAAAAAGTACATAGCTCGGGATCATTATATAATAACAGAATAAGTTGCTGTATAAAACAAGCTCTCTTATGACACCCGGACCTATAAGCAGAAGACACAATCAACTGGACATTTTTTTCTTCGCTAGGCAATTCTTTGGCTTTAGATCCTAATAGCAGCTGTCTATCAAGTTGGGATGCCCTGGAAAGCTCACATTCTATCATCTTGTCAAGATAATTATGTTACGGAGCTATGAAAAGTAGATGACACAATTGGTTGGACATTTTCTTCTACAGTATTGTTAGACAGTTTTTTTGGGTTTAGATCTTAAAACATTGAACATGCTCATCCTTTGGTTATATTCCACGCAGAAAACATGTAAACATTTACTATTGATATCAATGGGGCTGGCTAAAAACCTCACGTATTATGCACCCAAAACATTGGTATGTGCTTTATAACGCGGTGCTGTGTCCAAAACCACAGAGAAATGAATGGGACTCATTTCTGACTAAACCATGAGTAAAAAAAACCTACTCTAAATCCACATGCAATAACTTGTGCAATAATCATTGAAAACGCATCAGACGGCGTGTTTTTTTATGGCAGAATCTGACGAGTAAAGTTAACTTGTCATGTGATCGTCCCTTAAGGGTAAGAGTAAAAGTATTTCACATTTATTGCATGTGGATTTAGGGTAGTTTTATTTCCAGCAGATTTACAGTCAGAAATGAGTCCTATTCTTCACTATGGAGTTTTGGATATGAATCTGTATCGAAAATGGAATCAAAATGTCTTGGAAGCATTTTACACAAGATTTTTAGTCATCTCTATTGACTTCATTAGTAAATTTTCTTCGTAGAATATGCGTAGAAGAATGAACATATTCTACGTTTTTTAATGTTTTAAATCCGAACAACGGAAATACGCGTTGTATGAATTACTTTGTGTATTTTCTGTTAAAGTCAATGGCAATGGTTTACTTTTGTTTTGATCTGTAGATTCTGACTTGAAATACTTGTCGTGCGGTCATAGTCTAATAAGGGCTTCCTATCGTATCGGCTGTCTTGGAAAGCTGAAGTTCTATCATCCATTTCTGGAAACTTATGTTCCTTAACATTGTTACATATAACTCCCATTTCATGATGAAGATGGGGAATAGCTGAGTAATTTCCTCTTGCTCTAATCATGTTAACAATTGATTTAGCCCTTATGCCATGTTCACACGGCTAACTGTGGGACGTAATTCAGTCCGTAATTACGCGCCGGAGTGCGCCAATTATGGGCTGAATCCGTCCCAGTAACTACGGTAATCCACAGTTCTCATAGACAACTATGGATTACGTCTCATCTCCCCGCCCGGCGAATCCGCCGGGCAGGGAGATAATTGACATGTGAATTACCAGCGGCGTATACGCGTCGCTGGTAATGATTCTCTATGGGCCGGCGAGGTGCCGGCCCCCCGCTCCCTCCCCCGCTCCCGCCCCCGGCCACACGGCGTAACTGCGGGGCGTAATTACGTCTCGCAGTTAACCCGTGTGAACATGGCCTTATAGTGTGAGAAAGGTGACATGAGTTGGAAAGCAAAGTGGTGTTTTCAGCTACTTTCCTGTGCCCCGTGTGTTTTCACTCAGTGTTACAAGCGCTTTTTAGACCCGCTTGGGGAAACCGCGGGAGGGGACCCAAAAACGGATCTAAACAATTAGCAATGAGTTATCACTGGGGGCTATGAGGAACACGCAGCGGCTTTCAGATGAAGATCGCCGCTGCGTGTTTCCCCCTTCGGTCCGTTTTTGAAAAAAAATTCCCTGTCAATGATCTCTCATGTAACGCCCTGTGTCTTCCTCTAGACCGCATTGATAAACTCATGCTAATTGTTTGGGGATCCATCTCGGGGTCTCTCTTCGGCCCCAAGGACGGCCTAAAACCCTTGTAACACTGAGTGAAAACTCTGTGTGAACAAGCCCTAAAAGGGTCAATTTTCTATTTATCAATATTGCCACAGAAAATTTAATAAAAAAAAGAAATAGTTTGAGAATCATATGAAAAGGAAAAAACGTTAAATCAAAAAAGGTTTTAAAACCAAAAATTTGGCATGGTATCATCTTTGAGAAACCAAACATGTAATAAAAGAAAATTGAGGGGCTATGAAAAATGAATTATTTCTCCCACCACCGCACAAAAATATGTTAATAAATGGAAAACTTGCCCCCCTAGAACCCTTAGGCTTTAAATAAAAGCAAAAAAAACAAAAAAAGAGGGTTGAACAGGTCAGGGGGAAAACGCATATATGGGCTACTTCACTGAAAGCAAATAATCGGGCTGCCATGGTATTTTTTGAAGCAAGACAAAACCCTTTGGTATTTTTAAATACACGGGTATTCTGTTTAAAAGTTACCTCTTTTGTAGGTAAAAGTTTGAAGGTTTTTCTCAGAATGCATCCTGGATTTTCCCATAAAAAATAAATGTATAACCCCTTTCCAGCACGGTTCATAAAGGGATCGGTCCTGCCCAGACAAACTAAACCTTCTAGAGGAAGTTATTCTAATGGATGGGGGTGAGGCATTAGATGTTATATACAGATTTTTCAAAAGCATTTGATCGTGCCAATAAAAGGTTGGGGAAATAAAATGAAATGCTTGGATGGGGAAAATGTGTGCAAGTGGTAATAAAATGGGTCAGAATAAAAAACAAAGGGTGTGGATTAACTACTACCAACTGGGGTCCGTCAGGGGCCCTCTCTTCCATTGGGGCCCGTAGGCCAGTGCCCGGGGCCCCCAAACCAGGGGGGCCCCTGGGGCCCCGGGGAACTCCTGCCCTGCCCAATGATTTATTCAACCCCCGCCCGCCGGGCACTGTCCCCTTTTTTTCCCCCGCCTCCTCAGTTACTTGCCCGCTCGCAGGCAGGGCGGTGGGGCTGCGGAGTAAAGGAGGCAGCAGGGTGGCCCCTTATTACGCTGCTCCTGCGCTTTTCAATTCACAGCGCAGGGCCGGGGCGGCGCCGTTATCTTCATGCGCGCCGCCCTGCTTGCTCTTTGAACAGTAAAAAGCAGGGCGGCAATTGAGCAGGGGCCCCGCTGCCGGCCCCTGCTATCGTTGCTATGCCACGCCTGCACTTTTCTATTTTCACCCAGGCAGGGGCGGGGCCGATGAAGTAGGCGCGCCCCCCCGGGCCCCGCGCTTGAAGTAAAGGCAGGTGCGGCATCAATCTTTAGGCAGCAGGGACTCCCGGCGGGCCGGGGGGCAGTTTCTCCATCCCCCGCCGGGCCCGCTGGGAAATGTATTTTTGGGTGCGGCAGCGCGCCGCACAGTAGCCCTTAAAGGGGGAAAATTAAAAAAAAAAAAGGCCCCCGCCCCTTCACACAACGGGCACCGGGCCCACCCACAGCAGCACGGGTATGTCCCGGGGTTAGGGGGACGGATTTGATGTCACGTCCCCCCCCATATGACCATGCTTTGTCTTGTCCCCTACTCTTTTTGGGGCCATGTCAAATGAGGGGGAGCAGTGACAGGGCCATAGGGGTGGGGACAGTGACATGACTATTTGAAATTTTCTCTTGTGGTCAGCCACCCTTTCCTGACCGGGCCCACTGCCCCCCCCAGAGTCTTTTTTCATATAGTAATGGCCCGCACCACATAGCTGTTACAAGATAAGGAGCTTGGGGTACAGTGGCAAGGTCGGGAAGGTGGCTGACCACAAACGAATTACATGACTTAATGTTGCCCCATCTGGCCCCCGGGCCCAGCCCTGCAGCATTTCCTAATTTAAATATATTGCCGCTTGGGCCCTGGGGGAAACCAGGAGGCTGTCCATGACCCTTTAGCCCCTCCATATGTGGCCAGCCTCCTGTGCCCCCCGACCGCTCGCAGCAATTTATTTAACTTAGGAGCTGCTGTGTTGTCTGGCCGTGGGCACCTTTTAGTCATGTAACCCTCTGCTTGTGGTCACCCACCATTCTGCCCCGTGCCCTGCCCTCAAGTCCTTTATTATAGTAATGGCCGGGCCACATAGCAGTTATTTAAAAGATAAGGAGACTCTGGGGGACAGTGGCGGGGGTCAGGGTGGCTGGCTGGCCAAGCAAAGTTACATGACTTAATGTGTCCCCAACCTTCCCCCCGGGCCCATCCCACAGCACCCTAAGTTATAAAAATTTGCTGCGTATCTGGTCTGGGGACACAGGTGGCGCCCACATGAGGGGGGGCTAAAAGGGGGTTCATGGACAGCCATCCGTGCCCAGGCCGGGACGCCCCAAAGCAGCCCCTAAGTGTAAAAATTGCTGCGTAGTCTGGTCTGGGAACACAGGGGGGGCGTCCATGACCCTTATAGCCCCTCCTTCATGTGGTCAGCCACCCTGTGTCCCCAAACCCAGCCCAGGGGAAAAATTTATATAACTTAGGAGCGTGCGGGGGGGTTGTTTGGGGGGGGCCCCAGTGCCCAGCTCTGCCCAAGGGCCCATAATCCTGTTAAAGGGCCCTATCGCGTTATATGGGGACCACAGGGCTCATATTAGGCCCTATCCTCTTTAACATTTTCATTAACGATTTTACACGGGGATTGCACAGTAGAATATCGACTTTGCAGACGAACTAACCCTGTAAATTTAAATAAAGACAAAAGGATAATGTGTTTTTAAAAAAAGGGGATCTGGTAATTTGGGGCCTGGGCGGGGAAATGGCAAATGAGGTTTAATACAGATAAATGAAAGGGTTATCATAAATGGGGGGAAAAATCCATTACATGATTACTTTTAATGGAAAAAACGGGGGAAAAAAGTGACATGGAGAAGGATTGGGGAATCCTAGTGGACGTAAATTAACTGTAGCACCAGTGTCAGGCAGCAGCTCCCAAAGGGTAGTGGGAAATTTGGGGTTTTATTAAAAGGGGCATGATGCACATGATGAGAAATTATTTCCCATATACAAGTCATGGTTAGACCCACATGGAATATTTTTGTACAGTTTTTTGGGGACCCGTGCACGGAAAGACTTTAGAGCTTGAACAGGAAAAAGGCGGGGAAAAAAATAATAAAAGGCTGGGTGGGTTCAGACCCAGAAAAATTAGCAAGATTGGGTTATTTGTTTAAAGAAAAGCGGGTTCGGGGGGACATAATAAATATGTTTAAATACTAAAGGTCAATATAGAGATCTTCCCAAGATTTTTATACCAGGGCGTATCTAAACAAGGGGGGATCCTTACGTCCCTTTAGGAACGAAAATTTCTACATAAACATAGAAAGGGTTCTTTATGTAAGAGCATGGAAATTGGAACTTTTTGCCAAAGGGACTTGTATGGTGAATTTCAATAACGGAGTTAAAAATGGTTTAGATGCATTTCTGGAGCGAATAATTTTTAACAATTATAGTGTCTGATTCAGGGGGGGGTCATTGATCCCGGATTTTTTTGATTGCCCGATTGGAGTCGGAAGGAATTTTTCCCTAAAATGAGGACAATTGGGTTTACCTCATGTTTTTTTTTGCCTTCCCCTGGATCAAAACAGGCAACTGGTGGACGTCTTGTCTTTTTTCAGCCTTACAAACTATGAAGTTGCAATAAACTATCAACCGCAAAGCATAAGATTTTGTTAAGGTAACTGCTACCAGACATAATTGAGCAGAATAATGTAAGAAAATTTGGCTTGTAAATTTTTTGAAAATAATGGAAAATAGCAAAACAGAAAAGAGAAAAAGGCACACTTTTACGAATGACCACACCCAAAAAAAATGAGATAAAAAAAGATCAAACGCTTGCTGACCGCTCGTTGACACGTCCATGCTATCAGTGATTTACAGCAATAGCTAGCTTTAAACTGAGAAGACAGGGACGGTTTATTACCATCCCTGTCTTCTAGTTTACTGAATATACAGTGTAGCAGGAAGCTGCCTGGTCATATGACAGATCCTGCAAGGTTATAGATGCTACAGGGTCTTCCTGACAGTCGGTCATAAAAACATGGCTCTAAGTTTTTTTCCCCTCACTGCCTTCCAAGAGCCATAACTTTTTTATGTTTCCATCTACATAGACATAGGAGGGCTATTATTTTGCGGGATAAGAATTATTTTCTAATGGTAAAATTCACCATAATATAGAACGTATTAGGAAACTGAATATTATAAGTGGGGCAAAATATGAAAAAAATTTACTTGCACCATGTTTGGGGAGGAGGGTTGTTTTTACGGCGTTCATTCTTTGTTGTAAATGAAGTATTATTTGTATTGTGCTGGTTGATAAGATCCCGGTGAAACCAAACATGTAGAATTTTTTGTTATGTTTTAATACCGTAAAAGCATCCAAACATTTTCTCTTTATTACATTTGCACCGCAGCGACATTTTCTGCGACCAATAACGTTTTTTTACTTCCACCTATGGATCTGAGTGATGGTGCATATTTTTCAGGGTGAAGTGTACTCTTTATTGGTACCATTTTGGAATCTTTATTACAATTTGTAAGGGATGTGAAATGACTAACGCTATGGTGTTTAACGTTCGGGATAAATGATGTTATATTTTAATAGATCAGTCTTTTACGGACGCGGTGATACCAATTATGAGTAACTTTTTTTATTTTATTTTTTTATTTGTGAAATGGCAAAAGAGAGGTGATTTGAATGTTTAATATTTTTTATTTTGCTATACTTTAAAACATTAGTAAACATGTGTAAACAATGCGGAAGGGTGAACAAAGATGGCAGTGACATGAAATGTTAAAACGGCAGACATGGTGGCAATGGAAGCCTTCACAAAGCTTCCAGCCGCCATTTTAACCAGTTGGCACCCGTCATCTCACCACATGAGTGGGTGGCACCATTTCTCATTCAGTTAGACTCCACGGCCGCAATCGTTAGCTTCCCAGCTTTATATAATGGTTGGATAAAAAAAAATTTGTTGCAAAAATTGAAAATAGACAATGAAAGATGTTCCTGGGCTATATAACTGCTTGTTTTTTTGGGGAAATAACGTCCATGCACTCCTTCAGACACTAGTTTTCTTGGATGTTGAATGTTTTAGCCTGTAGGAATGTATTAGCCTGACAGTAAATTCTCATATATATGGTTCCTATCAAGGACAATGACAGAGCCGACTTTAGCATCTTGTCTATTGACAGAATTAAAACTGACCTATGTTTCCAAAGATTCTGTAAATTAGATTAGATGATCATAGGAAAGTCAATCAGAAGGGCAATGTAATGCAGACCATGTTGCAATACATTTTTAATTTGTTAGCTCATTTCTTGGTTTTGAGAAACCAAACTAAAAAATAACATTTATTAAATATGCATTAAAAATACTTCAACAAACTGGCACTATGGATAACTAGCAGCTAGGTATCCATAGTGCCAGTTCTTTCATCTTATGCACCTTTTGTCATCATTATCATTTTGGGTGCATAAGACTATTTGTCCTTTAGTCCCCTGATGAACCCTCATCATTAGCAGGGGGAAATGCGTTGAGTGTTTTGGACAGTTGATTTTAATTGTCTTTAGTGTTAGGTGGTTTATTAGAGTCTAGGTATCCTGGCGGAGCCACCCTTTTAGGGGCGATGTCCCCACATTTGAGGCAGAGCATTTAGGGTGAGTGTAGGCATTATATATTTTACATTCTTTACAGGTTTTCCATATTTTTGTCCTGCAGTGTGTATCAGAGTCATCAATTTTCAAGTCCTTCTTGCCTATGGCCTTAGAGAACCTTCACTGATTTATTTATGGTGGGGTGTATTTTGTTGAAGTATTTTTAATGCGTATTTAATAAATTTAATTTTTTAGTTGGGTACTTTTCTGCAGTGATATGTGATTTCAAAACCCAATGTTTTCATAATTTCTGTGGTTATTTCAAGAAACCAAATTTCTTATTTTTTCTAAGTTATACCATGCTGGACAAGAAAAAAATCTCAGTAAAAATCATAGCTAGAACAAAGCTGTACCTGCTTACCCATCATGCTCGGCAGCTATGAGTGATCTGCACAGCTGGCTGCCTAGGACACCAATGATATAAAAAAAATTGGTGGGGACTAACTATATCAATGAATGTCCATCCAACGACTATAATGTTGAATATCAAGAACATAAGTGGGGAACATATTCTTTAACAACTCCTATCTTGGACACCATCACACAAGGAATTCCTATTCTCCTTTAAGCCTATCCTTATTGTCATAAGTGATCGGCAGAGTACAGGGCTGCCTAGGGCACCACCATGGGTAATTGTAAAATAAATTAAATTAAATAAATGATTGTCTGACAGCTGTCATGTTGAAAGGGATAAAAGTGGGTAACTTATTCTAAAAACAGCTCCTATCTTGGACACCATCACACAAGCAATTCCTGTTCTCCTTTCAGCCTATCCATATTGTCCAGCCATGGCTATCCTGTCAGGTTGCTCCTCAAACCTTCACAGAGTCAGTAGTACTTGTCATACTCATAAATGCTAATCTGGATGTACTAAGTTTAAGACCCTTGATATGCCACATATCTGTTTGCTGATATCATTGATGTCATCCTATTTTATATTTTATTCCCTTTACTTCCATCCATAAGAGTCTATTGGCATAAACAGATAAATCACAGATGTGATTCATGTTCATCATTCACCATAATAAAAAAGAAAGAATAATAGCGCCACCTTTAGGGAAAATGAAATCTGCAGCGACTTCAGAATGATTTACGTACTGCATTGTAATTTATTATGTTTAAAGAAAATACAGCAATGAAATAATTCATAGTCATACCAATAAAAAGTCATCATAAATACCATAATAGTGCAGTGTTCTCTGTTTATACAATGTTAATAGGGAATTACGTCTCCATATAGCTTAGTGCACTCGATAATGGCGTATGTACAGGTGTAAGGAATTCTCTGAATCATATACATATATAGTCATATAAATATCATAAGTAAATACGCATATATATATAAAACACCTTCATTCCCACCCCCTTACTGTGTTAGATTCCAAAAACTAGATGCAATAAAATGAGAGATGCAAGAGTTAGTGTATAAAAAAGAGATTGACTTTGTGGTTATTATTAAATTATATGGATATGTGGATGTACAGGAAGCAAGAAAGAAATGACAAATATTACATAAACACTACAACTAAGGGCTTGTTCACACGGAGTTTACACTCCGTGTTACAAGCGCTTTAGAGATCCGTCTTGGGGTCCGCGCTGTCGGTCCTCAAGATGGATCTAACAATTAGTAGTGAGATTCTCACTGCTCGCTATGATGAACACAGAGCGGCGTTCACATGAGGGATCGCAGCTACGTGTTTCAATAACGCAGCTCAGCTCCGTCTTGAAAAGAATTGGACTGAGCGGACCCCAAGACGGATCCCTAAAGCGCTTGTAACACAGAGTGTAAACTCCGTGTGAACAAGCCCTTATACCAATAACAGTAGCAAATCATATAACAAGATACAATGTTATCTTACCATCCAAAGCCTTCACACACTAAGTTCTCGTGCTGTGCTCTCCATGTGCCTTTCAAAAGGGTCCCACCAAATGTGTCCCTCTTCTCCAAGCAACAGCTCACCCCAGTTTGCTGGCTTCTTCCCAAGACTCCACCCAAGAGCTTGCTTGTGTCTTTTATACCCCATCTCAAAGACCACACCTGTCCCCATCCCCCATGAGGCCTGCAGACCCTCAGCCTCCACCTTCATGATGCATCCTGCTCTCATCTAGAAGGCTGGGGCTTATCAGTCAGGTTATACAATGTTCTCCTGAGCCCTATTGTTTTACCTTAAATTAGCACATGAACGATATCTGGTGCATTCCAAGAAAAACCAGTTCACCTGACGTCATCCTTATGTGTGACTCACACAAGAGCCTCCATCTTTGATTATGCAATTGAAACACCTTTGTATATAATATGTTGAAATATACTACATTACAAGTATCTCACTGTGCAAAGCTCTGTATTTCTTACACAGGAATGTTGCAGCTTAAAGCTCAGTGTTATGAGGGGTTAGTGATACAAAATGCCTAAAGTATCAAACAATCCTTCCGTTTATGAGCACAACCAAGAGACAGACTTGAATCATCTTCAAGGTACAAGGAGGCATGAGCCCATAGTGACATCTCTCAAACATTGGGTCCCATGTAAAAAAATATATATATGGCACATGTTCTTTACTGCATCCAGCTCTGTAGATTAACTCCTCTCTCTCTCTATTTCCCAACAGATATCGCCTAAACAGTGTCCAAAATTACACCCCTGTTGCCACCACTGGATAATGGTGGTCTATAGATATTTTTCCTGGAGAATATGAAGAGTGGTGCTGCTAAATCCACCATGAAAGTATTCTAAGCCAATGAAATGTAAAACAGGGGCTGCAAAAAGTGTTTCTGATCTTATAGGTACATTTACAAAGAGTGGACCTGCTGCAGATTTTTCCGTGTTTTTGCTGTAGATCCCCACCCACTGGATTTTACTGCAATTTTTTCTAAAATGGAGATTAATAGGAAAAGGCAAAATCTGTACTAAAATAAATCTTCTCTGCAAATTAAAGTGTGAATTTTGCCTTCTTCTGTTGAACAAAAATCAAATATAAAATCCAAGATAAATCCCCCTTACTGGTGATGCTTTTTGGGTTTAGATTTTCAGCAGAAACACTATGGATATTTATATTTTTATACATTTTGTGCAGACAATCTGCAGCGGATCTGCCCAGTATAAACATACTCTTACTGCTTGTTCACATGGGGCATACACGCTGTGAAATATCTACAGATCATTTCAGTAACCATAAAGTGGATGAGATTTAAAAAAAATCTCATCCAGAACCTGCAGAAAAATCTGCTAAGTATTCACACAGATATTGGATTTTAATTCTGCAGCAGGTCAGTCAATTAATGCTGCAGATAGGTTGCGGCTTATTGCAGAGTTTCACCGTTGGCTTCAATGGGGAACTAAAATTCTGCAATAAATCAAAAAAATTTCTCAATGATGGAACCGCATCTTACAACTTTTCGACTGTTGTTCATGTAAATAATCTACTTTTGTGTCTATGTTGGGTAATTCATTATTTTATTAAATATTCTAAAACACACAACTTTCATTATACAATGACAAAAGACTTAAAGGTGTTTAAGGTAAAAGTAAAATTGACCTGGGAAGCTTGTAAATTAAATAATAAACATTTTCACCATTCATCATTATTAAAAATTCTGTACCATTCTTGTTTTAGCTTCTACCTTAGTTTTCCATATTGTACAGCTCATCTGAGCATTGATGAAAAAAAATCCACATGTTTAGCTCCTGCAAGGATTTAAATGAAAGACGTCTATGCTGAAAAGCAGAAGTGTTAACCACTCAGCTACATTGTAGCTACTTTTATTCCTTTGCAAAAATAGAACTTTGACTAGAGTGAGCACATTGTGGGGAAAGGCATGGTGATGTCAAGCCTTCCGGGTCACATCATATGCAGTTCAAACTAATCATACATGCCCCCCTTTTGAGCACACTGAAAACTGAAGCAGGACTAACCAGGCATGAAATGCTTTTGTGCCAAAACCCCTTTAAGACCTCTTTATGTAATTCAATAGAAACAGACTGACATCAACTCTATGACAAGTGGCTGATTTTATTATATGGCTCTTATTATGGCTGTCCATACTATATCTGCACTACAGTCTAGCTGCTAGTCCTATTTGGATATCACTGTTGTCACAGGACCATAAAGACACAAACTGAAGGTGTATATACATTCTCTTATATGGTATCCAGGGTTTTAGTTTGTAGCAGATGTAGCCACACAGAAAGTGGTGTGGACGGTGGGGGAGGGGGTTAAATCAGGCAACCGCGGAGGTCATCAGTGAATAACTGCTTTCGGCACAGCCGATACAACTCTCCCATAGAGTTACCTTTAGGTATTGGTGAACATCTAAATGGAAACATGGAGGTGACCATCCTGCTTATAGACTACATTTAGCAGATCTTCCTCTCTCTGTCTAAGCCATTCCTTTAACATGTGTAGGCAGAAGCAGCCAGTGACAGTATCCTCGGAAAAATTAAGGGACTGTAGATTTTGCGCCTGCTCATTGCACAGTCAAAAATCCCCTCTTGCCATAGGCAAACTTAAACTCTATACCTTCTACTATACTTAACTAATACTTAACCTCTATTGTATAAATATAAAATCCTAATGTGCACGTGAATAGAGATGGGCGAATTTCTCAAAAATTCGAGTCGGTCACTTCGCCGAATTTCCCGACAAAAATAAATTCGGTCCGAATTACTTCGGGACAAATCGCGTTAAAAAACAGCTAGTTCCGGGCTGCACAGAGCCTGCAGGGTGCTGTAGAACGTTGTGCCAAAGCTTAAATATGCAGAGGGAGCTTGTTTGGCCTTCATACAATGTTGTGTTTAGTATGACACGCAGATGACTGCCGCCTGCTCTAGAATCGCTCACTATAAAATCCAGGGCACTTAAGAGGGCCCCCAAAAAATG
>JAODAL010051362.1:0-26725 GCA_025379985.1 Phyllomedusa bahiana
AGGATGGAAAATCGTCATTCCCTGCTTCATGCCCTAAAATAGATGCTGAAAAATCTGTCTGGGCAGGGGACTGGAACGTGGCGACTACATCTCGCGGCCACATGAGTCCGGTGGGGACTGAAATGGAGGAGGAGGAGGAAGAGGACATTGGAGCAGAAGCATTTTCTGTGAAATGAGTGGATTTTCTACCCAGGTGACAAGAGAGGAGGAGCAGAGCAGCTGGAGGAGTAGATGGAGATGAGAAGACGACCCGCAAGCACCATGGCAGTATACAGTGGAGATGGAGGCAGGAGCCCCTCGGAGTCACTTGTGCAGATGCCCGCAGCATGCTGATTTGCCTGTCTAGTGACAGCCGAATAGTCACCATCCGGCATAGGGATGACTTCTGGCTCTCCAACCTATTGTACTCTCGCGACCGGTCCAAAATGAGAGCCTTTTCCCAGCTATTGAGAGGGAGGTCCAAATCAAAGACTATAGGGAAATCCTCCATAGTCAGTTGGCCGCTGCCTATGTGCGGCATTGTCCCTCATCTGACAGGTCTGACCGGGGGGTTCTTCAGCGCTCACGTACTACTGCCGCGGCTGCTGGGGGAACCTAAGTCTGGAGTCACTGATGAGCAGCTTCCTTCACCCACCTAGTGAGGAGGGCAGTCGCCAGCAGCAGCAGCAGGACCTGGAGCAGACCCTGAACCAACAGGTGGTGGCCTACTTGGACAGCACTCTGCATCCCCAGTTAGAAGATCCGCTGGACTACTTGGCAGCCAAACTGGATGTGTGGCCGCAACTTGCCGAGTTTGCAGTGGAGAAGCTGTCCTGCCCGGCCAGTAGTGTGGCATCAGAGCGGAGTTCAGTGCGGCGGGGCCATCATTACCCCAAGGAGAACCCGCTTGTCCACCGGAAATGTGAACGACATGACCTTTGTCAAGATGAATACAGGCATGGATCGGCCAGGATTTCCACACACCAATGCCTTAGGCGTCAGACTACATCAGCCATGACGCCTCACCCAAACTGTGAGAAATGAGTCTGGGTTCAAACTACCTGCCTCAGCCACTAATCTGATGCTGCCACCCGCCTGATGCCACACATCTGCTGACAGTTTCTCCATCTACCACCAACCATCTTTACCAGGACTGGTAATTGCCACCCACCTCCACACTCTGTCATTGTGCACTTTATGACCTCATGCTGCTGCTGCTGTGCTGGTGCCATGACATCCACACTGTGTCATTGTGCCACTCTCTGACATGCTGTTGCTCCTGCCGCCGTACCTCCACCTCGTCAGTGAGGCCTACTCCAGTTTTTGCCCTCCGAGAATGTCATTGCTCATGTCCTACCTCAATGCTGCTGGCGCCGTTGACCTCCACACTTGTCATTGTGCCACTCTGTGGCCTACTCCTGTTTTATGCCACCTCCAGAATGTCATTGTGCCACTGTCTGACCTCACGCTGCTGCTGCCGTGACCTCCACACTGTGTCATTGTACCACTGTGTGGCCTACTCCTGTTTTTGCCACCTCCAGAATGTCATTGTCCCACTGTCTGACCTCATGCTGCTGCCGCCGTCACCTCCACTCTCTGTGATTGTGCCGCTCTGTGGCCTACTACTTTGTTTGACCACATCCAGAATGTCATTGTGACTCAAGGCTATGTAGATGGACTATGAGCGGGCCAGCTGACCTCAGCTCGTCCGTGACCTACATACTGTGTCATTGTGCCACTGTCTGACCTCATGCTGCTGCTGTGGCTGCAGCCGTGATCTACACACTCTGTCATTGAGTCACTGTCTGACCTCATGCTGCTGCTGTGGCTGCTGCCGTGACCAACACACTGTGTCATTGTGCCACTCTGTGGCCTACTCCTGTTTTTGCCACCTCTAGAATGTCATTGTGCCATTCTCTGACCTCATGCTGCTGTTGATGCCTTCAACTCCACACTGTGTCATTGTGCCACTCTTTGGCCTACTCCTATTTCTACTATGTCCAGAATGTCATTGTGCCACTGTCTGACCTCATGCTGCTGTGGCTGCCGCCGTCACCTCCACAATCTGTCACTGATGTTGCCACCTGAGCCCTCAGCTTGTTTTTTCCAGCTGGCGCTGCCATGACTTTATCAGGCTACATTCCCCCTTCAGTTTTTTGGTCAGCTTTGCCCTCTTAAGTGCCCAGGGAATTTTATAGTGAAGCGATTCTAAGAGCGGCGGCAGTCATCTGCGTGTCATACTAAAACACAACATTGTATGAAGACCAAGCCAAGCTCCCTCTGCATATTTAAGCATGGCACAACGTTCTACAGCCCCCTGCAGGCTCTGTGCAGCCTGGAAATAGCTGTTTTTTAACGTGATTCGTCCCGAAGTAACTCGGACCGTAGTTATTTTTGTCGGAAAATTCGGCGAAGTGACCGAACCTAATTTTTGAGAAATTCGCCCATCTCTAGTTTCCACTCGTGACAAATACAGATGACTTCTCTAGCACTCTATACATACCTGGACCTATTGTGTTTGCTCTCAGTCAGGCCTGGCTCACTTTCCTTCTTTTCCCTACTGTGCAACCCTTAGGCTATGTCTACACGGCGGTGGACAAAAAAACGACCTGAAAGCCAAATCCTAAAAAAAGATAGTATAGATTTGCTGTGTATTTATGCAAAAAAATGCACAAAAAAAAGCATCAAAAACGTCCTGCGCTTTACATGGACTCCAACAGTAAATTTTATACCCTGCTCTTGTGTTTTTTGAAACATGTTGCAAAAAACGACCAGCAAATAATACAAGCAGAAAAAAGACGTTCTGTTGAGACAACAGGACATTTTTACTATAGAAGTCTTTTGGACCTCTTTATAGTCGTGTTTGTGTGCAGTGCAGACATAGCCTTACTGTTTTGACTCCTAGCTTGGTCTCACTCTCTAATGGTAGCTGGAAGTCTTCCTGGCTTGGTCTTTGTCTTGGAGTTTCTTTGTGACCCGGTGTAAAGGAACAGTCTGTTGCTGTTCCACAGCCAGCATATGGCCAGGAGACCTCATACTGGAACTGCAAACTGGTAACTGCAGCTCATAAGTCACAGCAACTGGCAACTCTGGTTTAGGCCTTGTCCCCACGGCACGGGTTTTCAGACGGATTTCGGTTTTGAAAACCGTCTGCAAACCATCTGACAAACTTTAAAATGGACCGCTATGGAAAACGCGTGCAGCGGTCCCCACTCCACGGGTTTTCCGCCAAAAGGTTTTTCAGACCGCAGGTGGTCCGAAAAACGTAGAACATGTTCATTTTTCCATCCGGTTTTCAGGTGGAATATGAACCTGCCTATACGAAGAGGGAGAGATTTTCTCTGCTAATCGCGGAGAAAAGACGTCCCCCTGCGGCCGTGTGCATGGCCCGAAAACAGTGCAAATACCAGTCGGATAAGCCGACCGGTATTTGTCCTATGCCGTGGGGACATGCCCTTAGAATGGCAGATTCCTTCCTCCCCTTCATGACAGGCCAGAACTGTAATGGGTTTATCCCCTTAAAGAGGTTTTGCAATTTTGCAAAGTCCATTTTGAGGCCAGTTCAAAGCAGTCTCTGAAAATGTGGAGATGGCAGTGCAAGTGCAGTTCTCTCTGTTCATTCCTATAGAAGTTCCAAATTTTGCAGAGTGAGTTTGCTCCAGGTTTTTTCAGAACTCCCATAAATATTAAAAAGGGGGTAGCGGTGCAATCTCCGCATGGGGCCATCTCCCTGGTCTCTAAGATCGACTTGTAGTATGCTAAGAGCTAGCCTCAGAAAGAACTTGTGAAGTGGCAAAACCCTTTTAGGGTGGTAACGCTTAGTACTGGGACTCAGCAGCTTTATTTGATAATAATATGTTAACAGCATTAACAACTTTAATCTTTATCCTGTGTAAGTAACACCATCTAATTTTTACTATTTACAACAATAACACTGTATACATGTTACATATAATGTACACCACATTTACTATAGCACAATCACTGATAGAATAGTCGCACCATTCTACAGGGTTGCAAATGCTTGATTTACGTCTGTAGTATGCTTTTTAAAGTATATAGCAGAATACAAACTGCACTGCTATGTTAGTGCTAGATAAAGAACTTCATTTGTCAGCATTATTTATACAAGGAAAGCCTTTGGCTCTCTGCACTGCTTATAAACCGTTATGGTTCTGGACTTTGTCAATGTCATTTTGTTACTAGGGATCTATTACTACATTTCTAAGGTCCACATTAAAAGTAAATAATCTCTTGTATTTACTCTGTAAGTAGTTCTGGCAACAATATCAGCACTGGTGTTATTTATTGTGTTCCGGGAATGATAACCTTCATATTTCATAATAGGTAGTTTTATATTGGAGCTAAAGGTTCTGTTCCTCTGAACTAGCGAGAGATAAGAACTTTGTAATTCACTTAAAAGTGCTCTCATCTGATCTTTGTGCTAGTAATAATAACAGGTGTCAGAGTGTGTTAGGATGTTTTAGAGAAAGCAATAGTCTCTTACTGCTCTTGTATGATACAAGATAAATTTGTTGTTCAAATAAATAAATTCCAGTCATTCAGGTTCCATCTAGGCATGGTCGGTGTCAATGTGTGCAACCAGGGCACCTCGCCTGTCATTTTTGAAAGGGTCACCAGTTGTACTGATGGCCTCAGCACTTGAAGCTCACACACTTGGGCCACTGTAGGAAGACAGTTGCACTTTATACCAATACATGTGTAAGCCGAGTACCGAGGTAGGCTTCCAGGAATACAGCGAAGTGGCGAACGAGGAAAATTACTCCCACACCAGTTCAACCAAAAGTATTGTTTACTGATCTTGCTGGAAAAGTATATTCATCAAATTTCCCAAAAGCACATGTACAAAGTTGTGACTAAGGACCCTGTGCTATACAGCCCGCGTCCGAGAGTGTGTTCTTCGGATGGATACACGTTATGTTTACCTACCCACGGGCTTCAGAAAGGCCGAACACCCTTTAACTTTTAATACCATAACAGACAGGAACAATTGCATGTGGTGCAGTTCAAAGGTGCGCTCGCGGTGTAGCATAGCAGCTTACAACCTATCTAGCTCTACTTGCTATTCCCAGAAGATATATACAGTATAACATACGGATTAATACATGCAAACTGGTTGCAATAGGAACAGTGTTATGACACGCCTTCTCCAATGTCCCGAAACAGGAACCGTACTTGAAACAACACTTATGGCCTGATATCAAATCTGCGGTAACTAAGTTAACTACAGTCCCTGGTAATAGTTCTAGGTTAGTTGGCGTGCACGCATTCGACCCGGATCTACCTTGAGATGGCAGACAGTCAATTCTCTGGGACGAGGGTCCCTTCTTTTGGAGTCAAATATCCAAGATGGTAGATGCTCCTCTCTGTTACTGGATGCCACAGAGTGTCCGTTCCTTCACAGTGCTTTCCTTGCCAACCGCATCAATGTAGCCAGCCGAGCCCTTCTCTCTCTCAGGAGCTGATCACAGTTCATGGACTCACAGAATCAGGAGAGCTTAGCCAATCCATGCCCAGCGTCTGTCTTCTGCCTGAGCTCTCAGTCCTTCACTCCTTCTCTATAAGAAGGCTGCTTCTTCATTGTGTCTTGTACTGAAAACAGTGGCATATTGTGGCCAAACATCAAAATGCAACTAGCTAAGTTGCAACCATAAATTACACATATGATTTTACTGGGTACACACAATGGTCTGTTCCACCGTCCCACACATGCCCTTTCTTTTTGCTTCACCAGTGTTATTTAGGCAGCAGTAATGGAGAATCTTACCGTAATATTACTTGCACATTATATCATTGAATGACTTGGGCACTATATGGTTCAACATAAGAGGGTGCATTAAAATAAGATACTGCATGGGACGCTTACATCAGCTCTGAAGCTGGGACCATGATCCAGGATCGCTGCCTCTCTTTCTTATCCATTTTGTGCTACATCTTATATTACTGAAATGGGTACAAGGTGGTAAGTAAATGATCAGATGGCAACCACTTTATAAAAGAAAGTGGTGCAGCCAAGAATACACACAGTCTGCTCAAAATGAAGGTTACTTTACTAATCAGAGACAACTGGCTTGGTGGCTACAATATTTGCAATGCAGACCTTAAAGAGAATCCATTGCCATTTTTTTTTTACTAATTAAAACCACATACTGATATTTTTTCTTCTTTGCAGCTTTTATTTTATGATTGTAAATTTTTTAATTGTCTTCTGTGTAGGATTATGGACGCGGCCATCTTGCCTGAGCTGCTTTTAACAGCATTTAGAGAGATGCTTTATAGCATCTTTATGGACATCATTTGAACATTAGCAGACCAACTGATTTCGATTGGGGAGTTTTCTAGGCAGGATCTGTGACCTGGGAAGAAGTCAGTGTGCAGAGAGGGGGAGTTGTGACATCTCCTGTTGAGAATGGTGGATCATGTTTTATTTATACACATTGGTGTCACCCTTCAGTGTAATTCTGCCTGTGCTGATAATGAGGAGACTGCTGAAAAGTTTTCTCTACAGAACAGGAAGTGTCAGACTATTATTTGGCCTAGTGACCAAAGTGAAAACTGCAAGACTTGAGGATTTATTTAAAAATATTGATTATGATATTGGAAATTGAAACAATACTTTAAAAAAGTATTTAACATATAAAAACAATAGCTAATTTTTCTAGCTGGCTTTCTGGCATGTCAAAACCAGTGTCCCAGCATCGGGCAAGCTCCCCTCTACTCACTGTTCATTTAGCTAGCTATGTAGGTTGCTTTTTAGCAGTTCAGACCCACGGTCAACCCCCCTCCCTCTCTGTGATACAGGTGAGCCTTGATCAGTGAAAACTCCTGTCTTGGGATACACACAAAACTTCTTGCAGGTGGGGCCCAGCAGGGAAGTCTCCACATTGACAGCATCTCACTGGAGAGGCTGCTAAAAGCTATAGTAAATGTTATTTATCATCCCAGTTCTTCACAACTTCTACTACTCGGTATGCCATATACCCCAGTTGGGGTAGTTTATATATGCACCAGTTGGTATATAAGGTAGGTTATATGTCCCCCAGTAGGTATGTAGGTAGGTTATAGGTAACAGTACTCGCCTTTCCCCCGCTCCCTGACGCTGTCAATGCTCCCGGTCTTCTTCCTGCACAGATGACATGACGTCATCAGGCCATACAGGCAGTGTGATGACACTCTCACACCTCCAGTGCTGTGTACTCTGCGAAGTCCGGAGCATTGGCTTTCGGCTCTGCAGAAGTCTACAACTGTATGTGTGTCCAGAGGATTCATTTACAGTTAGTCCTTGGTACAGTTAGGCCGCTTGCATTTATATACGCCACTGGACCTAGTTGTATAAGTATTGAGGTTGCAGAAGAACTCAAAGCTAATCCAGCCTTACAGCCGATCCAATGACGTCTAATTATCCAGTAATAAAATTATCCTAGATGAAAACATCTCATCAAACAAATGACAATTATTAAAATATAAATTCTTTATAAAATGCATAGGCTTAAGAGAGACCAATGAAAAGACACATGAGACAAAATGGAGACCAAAATAATTATATTATATATGATTATATATTTCTGCCCTACTCATCACTTTTAAAAAGTGAACCCAAAAACCAAAGTGACACCAGATACACTTACATGCATAGGTATGTAGGTTCAATTTATGGTTCACAGATGTGACTTCCTTATAAAGAGGCATGTGTCTCCTAGTAAACTTGAAGCATCTTACTTAGGCATTCTTATAGCTTAGAAATACCAGTCCAAGTAATTATGTCCCAAAGTTTTTGATGTTTATAGCCAGATGGTATCATCTCAGATTGGGTCAAAAACATTGTCCTTATTTTACTATTATACCTCTAACATATAGAGATTATCATTTACAGTGGTCCCTGTGGAGCTACATTGGTGCCCAGTGGGGCTCACGATCTAAATTGGGAGGACACCCATTGTCAGGGATGCCCTAATCTTTTCCTGGCTTATCCTGCCAAAGCAGAGAAACCATCCCCAAAAGGGCGACCCACAGACAGCATGCTGGAGTATAGCTGAGATATAAGCCATAGCTCAGAACAAGAGGAAATCCAGCAAAATAGCAAACACACAGGGACGAGATCTAGGATACAAAAAGCAATCACAGGCATAGACTCAGAAAACAGGGAGGTTTAAATGTCCTGCCCCAGTCAGGAATTGGCCCAGGTTCTTAATTATTAAGGTTCCGTACAGAACTCTGGCAGCGGCTGGAAAGAGAGCAGAACCTCTTAAGGGGCATACAAACATTATTGATACCCACCCAAACATGGGGAGAAAATATGAACTGCATGTAGATATGACATTTTGATGGATTTTTACCCAGAACCATAGAGTTGCAAGGCAACAGGCTACTTAAAATGCAGCAGGGGAACAACTTCTAAAAGTCTTATATGGCATCTGCATTGGTGTTGGATGCCAGAGGCATCTAAAAAAGGTATAATTGCCTTGATCAGGGTTCTTAAGTACAGGGCTAAGGCAGCAAATTTAATTTTTGCCCTTGTTGAAGGCAAGCCTAGATACAGCTTTGAATGTAAACATGCAAAAAAGAGAATTGACATTTCGCTTCTCAAATGTGCTTTATTAAGCTCTGTACCCCATAGGCAGAGGCGTAACTTCAAGCTCTTGGGCCCTAGTGCAAAACTTGAAATGGGGCCCCCCAGTTACCGTGCGGCATTAACAATACTGGTGTTTTCTTATGGGGCAGAAGGGCTTTTGGGCCCCCTGAGGCTGCAGGGCCCGATAGCGACCGCTACCGTGCACCCCCTGTAGCTACCCCCTGGCCCATAGGAGATGCTACAACTATAGATATGCCTATGGATGTGGTCCCAGATTCAGGAATGGGGAAAAATAAAATTGTACTGAAATCCTGAATATCGCATGGACCTCCACGTTGGAAATTTGTAGTGAGGCCTAATTTTTATCTTAACTGAGGTCCTTATTGTATACCACTCGTCTTATTATCTTATTAAGATACACCATTGTAGTTTATTGAAGAACTTATGACATGTTCTCTCCTTCATTTGTCCGACCCTTGGATACTCTATAGGCCAGTTCTTGTTTTCCACAGCTTTAAACAGCTTGATGTCCATTCCAGTGTCATTCTTGATAGTTTCCAACCAATGGGAGGTTTGGTCTCCCCCATTCCTATTTACCATGCCGAGTATTATCTTCTTTTCTTGCTTGTGATTTTAGATGCCCTTGGGAATTTTAGAAGTCTTCTCCAGCACCACAGCTCAAAAGCTTCAATTTTTCTGCTGTCTGCTGTCATGAGCGTCCTAGTCTCAAGTGATATTTTGCGATTCAGAATATGGTGGCTGTGATCAATCTTTGTTTGCTGGTGACTAAGACATTGCACTTCCATATTGGTCCAAGCTCCCCATGGCTGCACGCCCCACTTCTAATCCACACTTGATTTTTGCTGTTGAACCACCACTGTGATCAGTGAGTGATCCAAGTGGGTGGCACTAGGATACAGTTCATCTGTGTATTCTTTCCATCTATGCTTGGTGTCCTGCTGGTCAGTAATTGAATTTCCCTCATGGTTGTTTTGACTAGCTCCGAAATGTTTTTTTTTCACTTGTTTCATCACGGTAAATAATTCCTTGGTGTGGCCCTTCTTATGGGCTTTTTCAAGGTTCATGTGCTGAGGATTCAAGAACTTGTTCTTGTCTTTGCTGGCTTCTCTTTGGAAATCATCTTCAAGTCACCTCTACTCATTCAACTTGGCTGTGATCAATCTTTGTTTGTTGGTGATTAAGACATTGCACTTCCATATTTGGTCCAAGCTCCCCATGGCTGCATGCCCCAGTTCTAATCCACACTTGATTTTTGCTGTTGAACCACCACTGTGATCAGTGAGTGATCCAAGTGGGTGGTCAGTGTTGGCACTAGCATACAGTTCATCTGTGTATTCTTTCCATCTCTGCTTGGTGTCCTGCTGGTCAGTAATTGAATTTCCCTGATAGATGCTTGTTTTGACTAGCTCCGAAATGTTTTTTTTTTCTCGTTTCATCACGTTAAATAATTCCTTGGTGTGGCCTTTCTTATGGGCTTTTTCAAGATTCTTGTGCTGAGCATTCAAGAACTTGTTCTTGTCTTTGCTGGCTTCTCTTTGGAAATCATCATCAAGTCACCTCTCCTCATTCAACTTACCTTTAATCTTAGTCTCTCTTCCCTTACTAGTGATCTGGATGGTAGTTGCAGTCAACCACTTCCCTCCACGTACTAGACTCTTGTATGACACATGCTCTTGAACAGTTGCATCGTCTTTTTTTTTTTTTTTTTACACTTTCTTCCCATAACTGGCTCAAACCCAGGAGGTCGGCAATGCATTCATATATTAGGAGCAAAGAATCACATTTTGGCTCTCTGTTTTCAGCTCATCATATAAAGAAAGTTTAAGATTTGTTCTAGTGTTAATCTATTCACATAAGCTTTAGTATGAGAAGCCTCAGGACAGTGAGCTTTGGTTGCTTCATGGCCATCTTCCTGTTATCTGAAAGGATTTTTGCATTAATATTCAGCTCTTCGCTCTGCATTTCTTATGGCCTCAGTTGTACGTGAAGCACAGGTGACACTTCTCCACTTTACATTTTTCCACTTTTACATTTTTTAAGTCTTATCATTTTCTCACGCTGTCTACCCACAGGTGTATTCTATAAAATCTCCATGGAAACAGTGTTTCGTCTTAGACTTTTAAATTGATGGTAAATAAGAGATGTTGAACCAAATAGGGCATAGAACATTATACAGGTATTTTAGAAAATAGTTACTTAACTCGTTGGCTACTTATGATATGTGTGTTTGTCATGAATGCCAGACAGTTGCCAAATCATGACAATTATACTCATCATGTTGACTATGCCCATGCACTCAGCATCTATAATGCACATTCACGACCCATCTTGGATTCCTAACCCTATTCCCCGGTGTTAGAGCATACTTGGATATTCTCTCTCTGTTGTCACTACATCATTTTTTACACAGGCTAGTGTATTGTAGTATAGAAATTTGGCAGTACATTACAGTGAAACATTAAAAATCAAAGCTCAAAAGTCTTGTCATGGAATCTAAAAAGGGTAAAATAAATATTAAAAAGTTGCGTTAAAAAAATCAGCAAAAAAAAAGCACAATTTTTTTTTTTACAATAAATTACATTTATTAACTAGAAGTCTCAAGACACTAATTTGGTATCATCCATTAGTAAACTTCGTTTCTGATGATTGGTTGATGCCATTGAAAATAATAAGAACTAAAATACAAATAAAAATTAATATATAATTAATATATAAATTGAACTCTAATGTATGTGTACTTAAAAAAAGCCCCTAAAGCATAACTTGTTAGAAACAAATACCTACAGAGCTACAAAGAGCTACAGTGAACAAAAAAAAAGTTATGGCCACTGGAATGCAAAGAATGGGAATTGAAGAAAATATTCATGTCTTTAGGGGATTGTCCTGGATTTTGTTGTGCTGGTATTCACTCTGCCCTGTTCACTTGAACAAGACTACGCTGCAGTGTCGGACAGACCCCATAGACAAGAATAGTGCGGTTAGTGAAAAAAAAAAAATCAGAAGTGGCTATTTTATAATCCTAGACAATCCACGGAATTAGAAAAAAATATACAGTTCATGTGTATGACATGGATAGTACACTGAAGTTTCTGCATAGCAGTGTGGCTGTCGGGGAATTCTAGATTTTGTAGTTTATAACACCTTGAGGGCCATAGATTTAGGATACTTTCATAGAGATATTGTAAATTCCATTTATATTGGTATTTTCCTTGAGTTTGGGTACAGTTAATTTTTGCTAACTCTACTGGTTATTTTGGGAGTCCTGAAAACAATGTATAAAAAGGATAGGCTTATGCAAACCCAGCCAGAAATGGGCAATTTGGTGACATTGAAGGATGTCCCAGACTAGTGTTTTAAAAGATTGTCAATAATGGTATATTTAATGCTGCTTGTAGATTCCAAACAGGGAAGTTAAGCAGTGCTAAAAAATAACTATATAAATTCAGGAGTCTCCCTGCAAGATGATTCAGCAAACAGATAGCAGAAGCATGGGGACAGGTACACGATTAGTAAAGATTCCACATACTAGTTCAATCCAGAAGCAAGACTAATTATGATACTGCCCCCGAATGTTCCTATAATACCAGCCCTACTGCTGTCTTGGATACCAGAAGCTTTATCCCTGAAAGCTACCTCTCAAAAATGTCCCTAAGCTATAACTGACCGTAATACAGAAAGCAGCTGTAGGACCCAAAGACTCTGTGAGCAGAGCACTACAGAAACACCAATCTGATATTCTTGAGGAAAACAAAACTTTAGAACTTGGTAAAAAAAGAATTGAACAAGAAACAACAATATATACTACAACTCGCCACAATTTGAAATTGATTGGAATTAACAATAACTTGACATATTAGGAAAAGACAAGAAACCTTGCAGTATACTCTGCAAACAGACTGCCAGACTCAGATGAGCTTTGAAGGCTAGGCGTACACTAGCGCGTTCCAGGTGCACAACCAGGTTAACTGACATGCAAGGATCCGAACAGTTGCTATGCAGCCACTCCAAATACACACACAGAAGAGAAGACAGATATAACATAGAAAATCCAGCTGATCTAATAATCAGGAGAGGCCGAAGTGGCAGAAAACCTTCTGCTATTTGTAACATTATAGTGACACTTGGTCCTGACAGCACCTACACAACTCCAATGCAATGCAGAAGTCAGGTAGAAATGGCCTATACTAAGAATCAGAATTGCTGTCTATAGCATTGCAGTCAGAAAAACTCTATAACCACATACTTCAGGATGATTGATATTTTCCTTGAAGTCAAATGCTAGAGAAGCATTTCTCCAGAGGATGTTATAGCTGGAAGGAAGCAACAGAGACAACAACAAGCCACTGTGCCTTGGCCAGGATATTTAGGTATAGAGTTAGACATTGAGGCAGTGAACTTGTAAGGATAATGAAATGGGGACTGGGACAAGTCCCGAGCCGCAGGCTACAGCCACACGGCAGTGACAAAACACCGGTTGGATTCTGATTAAGGGAATGTTCACACAGCGTTTTTGGACAAGGTTTTGGGAGCGTTTCCTCGCTCAAAACCTTGTCCAAACCACATCAAAACCTCGCCTGCAACACGCTTCTTCAGACAAGGTTTTTGACGAGGCTTTGATCAGGTTTTGATCAGGTTTTGGTTCAGGTTTTGGATCAGGTTTTCGATGAGGTTTTCACCCATACAAATGAATAGCCAGGACAAAAACCGCAGCGAAAACGCGCCAAAACCGCGCTAAAAACCGCGCCTAAACCGCGCCTTCAACGCGCTTCAAGAATTGACATGACACTTCTTTTTCATTGCTTCCAAAGAAGCGTGTAAAAACCTCATCATGGGTGAACTACACTGAGGTTTTACAAAGGAATCAATTATATGAACTGGGGGCGTTTTGAAAGGCATTTTGAACGAGGTTTTGGGCGAGGAAACACTCTGAAAACCTCGTCCAAAACCTCGTCCAAAAACGGCGTGTGAACATGGCCTAAGAAGTCAACTGGTATTTTATTGTCTTTTCAATGGTTTTAGGGGATGGTTTCGTTTGTGGTTTGCAGATTCAACTGTCCCCCTAATCATTGAATAGCACAGCTTCCGCCAAAAAAACAGACGGAAGATTGTGCGTGTTCCGAGTTTTTGGGAATTCCGGCGGTGTGAAAATCCACCCAGTAGATAGACCGTGCAGTGTAGACTACTGGACAGATTTTCTATTAAAGTCAAAATCCAAAAACCGTCTGAAAACTGACTGAAAACCCTTGCCGTGTGGATGTACCCTTAAGAAGCAGAAGGTCTTGGTACTCGCCCAGACCATCCTGGTGAGATTACCTTCACCTATTCCATTACATAACTGTTGTTAAAGTAATCGCCTTTCATTGCTTTATATTGATTATTGTTAATGATTTATCATTATAAAAAAAATAATTTTGTAAAATTGAAGCCAATAAAAGTAGAGGTGTTTAATGATTAATGCGCAGTTCTGTTTAGAACCCACTCACAAGTTTCTTCATGATATTTGACAAGCAACACGGGCACACATTACACAATGAAAGAAGAAAACAGAGTCAGCCAGCTGGTAGGTGGAATGCTTGTTAGAAGGGATATCTGTCACCATTTAGAAGAATTAAATGGTATCTATTGTACACTAATTGGATTCGGTGCAATGCAGATATGGATGGAAATCCTCTGTAGTATAAGTTGATTATTATGTTTATTGTCTGGGGTACAATGTGAATCCACTTAAATCAATGACTTGTGCACTTTTACAATGACATTCCTTCTGTGATAAGCTCTGTAGTCAGGAAATCCTGTAAACATCTGGTTTATTTATAGGTTACATTGCTTTCCTGTGATTTAATATTACATTTTGCTTTTACTCTGTGCAATGTGAGAAAAACAGTGACTACCTGGAAATTGTCAACGAGCCGCTGTTGCTAATGTTCATCTTCTTCTAATATAAACATTTATGACCTCTTTGGTCTTGGACTGGGATTCCCTGGTCCCAAAAAATAATTTCCATCCTGTTATACAGAACATGTGCATATACACTTTTAACTGCATTGTATTCTGTGTAGATCTCATTGAACACATCACAATAAATAAGGGCTTTTTTACATGGTGTATTTTAAATAGAATTTTAAGCAGAAAACATCCTTTTTTGCATGAGATTTCTTGTCATATCTCCAAGCTTTACGTGTTTTATTAATTAGAATGGCAATGTACATAGTTTTTCATGCTGTTAAATATGTTACAATATTAACATACATGGATTAACTATGCATATTGTAGATTCACATTTCACCAAGCACACGACTATTTTAGTGAAGGGGGTTACAACTAGTGAATAGACATATTTGTAGTATTTTATATAAGAACTAACATGATATTCAAGACATCCATTCTTCACAATATATGACAGACTAGGGACATACACTAGTCACAAAAAGTTAAGAATATTTGGCTTTCGAGTGAAAACATAAAACTTTCACACTACAGTGATATGTTATCCTGAAAGTCGACCATTTAAAGGGGTTGTCTCACTACATTGATTCCTTTTACCCCAGTCCTATTTTCTTGGTTTCACTTTGAATTCAGGGGCGTGTTTACTGGCTTCCTCTAGGTTGCAGTAGAAGCCAAGTCTGTAGCTATAGCGACCAGTGCTGGCAGCCTATCAGGAGAGATTGAACAGGTCTGTAGCTATAGCAACCAGTGCTGGCAGCCTGTCATGAGAGATCAAACAGGTCTGTAGCTGTAGCGACCAGCACTGGCAGCCTATCAGGATAGATCAAACAGGTCTGTACCTATAGCGAGCTAAGGAGCTCATGCAGCCCATACAAGAGGGGATATCTAGGAATAGGTAGGATACTGTTAACGGACATATATTGCAAAGTGACTTGTTTTTGTAAGATCTTTAACATAAAAAGCAATCCTTGTAGTGAGACAACACCTTTAAGTCACAGCGTGTAGTGTTGATTTTCTCATCTCATACAATTTATTGAAACAAAAGCCAACAACAGTGGAGAGTAAACACCATCCAAAACTGTCAATGTCTTAATAACGTGTCTTGTGGCCTTAAGCATCAATTACAGCTTGACACCGACGTCTCCTGCTGTTCACAAGTGAAGTTACTGACTGTTGAGGCATGGCATCTCACTCTTCTTGATGGGTGCCCCTTAGGTCATTGAGGTTCAGGGGTACAGAGTTATGAGCTTCTACATGGCGAGACAGCTGATTCCACAGATTTTCTAGGGGGTTCAAGTCTGGAGAAATTGCAGGCCACTCCATTTGAGGTACCCCAGTCTCCAACAGCCGTTACCTAATGATGCGACCTCGATGAGCTGGAGCACTGTCCGCCATGAATATGAAATTAGCTTTGTAGTTTTCATGCAGAAACACAATGACTGGATTAATGATGTTCTTCAAGTAGTAGAGGCCATCATTGTACCATACACAAAGTGTAGGGCAGTCTTGTATGGATTAGACACACCTGCCCGCACTGTAACACTACCACCACCAAAGGCTCATCTGGTAACAACAGTGGAATAGCGCTCTCCATGAAGTCTCCAGCATTATTGGCGGCCATCATTTCTGCTCAGAGTAAACCAACTTTCATCACTGAGGACCACTGGTCCCTCGTCCAGTGTAGATGCTCCCTGGTCCATGCAAGATGATGATGCCTGGTGATGTGGTCCGGTACCCTTGTCGGTCATCTAGTATGCACACCACGCTGATGTAAATGGTTAATCAATGTGTGATGGAGCCAAAGGATGTCTACTTCTTTGCCTTTCTTTGTGTATCTCTCTGTATCTCTGATACAAACGGCTGATGACACTCTGTGACATTCTAAGCTCAGTGGCCCCTTCCGTCTGAAAGCATCCTGCTTGAATAATAATAATAATAATTTTTATTTATATAGCGCCAACATATTCCGCAGCACTTTACAATTTAGAGGGTGTACATACGGACATTACACATTAAAAGAACTTACAAATGAGACACGAGGTATGAGGACCCTGCTCGAGAGAGCTTACAATCTATTATGGTGTGTGGGTGAAACAAAGGGTTTAGAAGTGCTCAGAAGTGCTTGAAGCCTTGCAATGGTGCTTTTGATCAATTGTAAGGTGTTGTCTTGGTCTTGTGATGTCAAAATGTGAACAGCATGATGAGGAGGACTGTTTAAATTCCAATTCAATTGATCCCCTGAATGTATTGGGTGATACAGGGATCAAACACCTATTGAAAAATGTTGCCACTAAGCTTATTATTAGAGATCAGCAAGTTGTGAAAAAACTTCAGCAAGTTGCTGAAAAAGTGAACAGGTAGACATGTGCATAGTAAAGTTAAGAGATGGTCTCATTTAGTACATTTAAAAAAATGTAAAAAATTTTTTTTGTTCATCCTGAAATTGAAATCAATAACCATATATCACAAACTTTTTATGAATAGTGTACATTGGTGGGATGAAGGAGATAATAACCAGGGAATTATGGCACATGAAGCAAGCTAGTGGAATGAATGAAGGTCAGATGAGGACAAGAAAGCTACAAACACACACACACATGCACATAAGGAAAAGGTGACATTGATATTCAATGTGATATACCCAAGACTGAAACACAGATGTTAATGCATGTAAGCTACAATTTCTATATTTTTCTGTAATTTTACAATTTTTCAAGAAGAATGCAATAAATCTTCATCTTTTAGCATTAAGAAGAACCTAGAAAAGAGTAATGTATATATTGTAAGATTACTCATTTGCATTCTGCATTTTGAAGTTCATTTTGACATTTTGGAGCCATGTTATTTTTATTTTTTACATGTACATTTTTCTGAAGGTGGATTTAATGTAAAATATTGAGTTAGTCCCTTTTTATGCATCTCTGATCCATTTCCATACATATTTTCCTATTAAAGTCAAGGGGAAGTAAAAATTTGAATGCAATCTTTGTGTTTTCATTCTTATGCAAATTGTACATGGATTTCAAGATTTTTCCATGCAGAAAAATACACTGTGAGACCTTACCCTTAGGTTAAATTACAAAGAATCTGTAAAACCTATTGGAAATAGACCTGGAAATTATTAATTAGCTCTAAAATCGTCTCTAAATAAAGTTATCTTTTTCTGCACCTGTTGTATTAGTGGCCCATTACTGTGCCCATTGTAGGATCCAATAGTATTTTTAGGAGCCAGTGTTTATATATTCTCCAATATGTTATAATATTATACTGATAAGCTAATAAGCTTCTTTTAAAAATTTGCCTTAGGGTATGTTCACACGGCGTTTTGAATATGTTTTTCAGATCCAAGAAACGTATTCAAAAGCGCTGCGTAAAATGCATCCAACACACACCCAAAGTGCATGTTTGGATGCGTTCTCTGTGCAGCAGAAACGAACCCTATAGTTTTAAATAGGGCGTCTGCTGCGTCAAATGGATCAAGAATTGACATGTCAATTCTTTGATTGGATCCGAAAGACGCATCCGAGAGACGCATGTAAAACATGAGTCACCGATCACTCGTCTGAATGCCAATGAATGTTTTACATTGAAAGCAAAGTAAATCACACTGTTAGATGAGTATTTTGGTCTGTTTTGGGTTTAAAACATGGATCTAAATATGCAAGAAAAGCCGTGTGAACATCCCATAGGGCTTCCCCCCATGGCACTGGTTTGTGGCCGATTTTTCAGACGGCTTGCGGTTTTGCAGACTGTCTGAAAAACCGGCCGCAAACGAGCACAACGGAATGGCTCTATAGAAAACCCGTGCAGCAGTCTCCACTGCACTGGTTTTCCGCCCGTCGGTTTTTCAAACCGCCAGCCGCCCGAAAAACATTCCACATGTTCATTCTTACGTCCGTTTTTCGGACGGAATATGAACATATCAATTGGAAGGGGGAGGGCTTTTCTCCAATCATCACGGAGAAAAGCCGTCCACGGCGGCCGTGGGGACGGCACTAAAACAGGACAAATACTTTGTCCTTTGCCGTGGGGATGAGCCCTTACAGGGCACCAAGACTGGGGAAAGTCCTTATTGCATAACTAGTCCTATTTTGGGTAATTTTTATTACAATTATTAACAGAGATGAAAGTCTTACAACTACTACTATAAAAAGTATGAGAGCTAATATTTATAAACAGAAAAACAGCGCTTAGACCACAAGAAAGTTAAGCAAATAACTGGCACAGAATTGTGCATCTAAAACCAATAGGATGATAAGTAGTAGAGATTTACTTTGAATGTTATTTTCTATTTTATGATAAAAAGCGTATTAAAGTAGTGTTCATTATATTGGTGCCTGCTCCTGTACATCATATATACAGATATTCATACTTGCCATCCTGGGTATGCAGTTATGATTAGACAAATCTCTCTATTGACCTTAATCTATGTGTAATCGATATGTTTGAATAATTAACCACCCTCCAATGTACAGAGCCCTGAAATTAAGGTGCTTTAAAATAAAATAAATATTATCATTATTATTACACCTAGAGTAGCAGACAGAGCATCTACTTTGGGACTCAGAAGCCGAAAGGTTTGGGGGCTAAAAAAAAGTATTGGCAACAATATGAGATCACTTGAGGTCTCCTCCACTATAATTCTGAAATCATTACATACAAAACTGGAGGCATAAACCTTTTTTGATGGGTAGGGTACCCCACAGCTTTAATACTCTTAAAACATTACAACTAGAGATGGGCGAATTTCCCAAAATTCGGGTTCGTTCACTTCGCAGAATTTCTCGACAAAAATAACTTCGATCCGAATTACTTTGGGATAATCACGTTTAAAAAACAGCTATATTCAGGCTGCAGTGGCAGAGCCTGCAGGGTGCTGTAGTACGATGTACCTTATGCTAATATGCGAAGGGAGCTTGGTTTTTTGGTCTTCATACAATGTTGTGTTTTTAGTATGACATGCACATTGACTGCCGCCGCTCATAGAATCGCTTCACATATAAATGTCCCTGGGGCACTTAGAGGCAAAACTGACCAAAAAACTGCAGGAGGAATGTAGCCTGATTAAAGGTCATGTGAGCGACAGCTGGAAAAAAAACAAGCTGAGGGCTTCCAAGTGGACAACATCAGTGACAGAGTGTGGAGGTGACGGCCGGCAGCCACAGCAGCATGAGTCAGAGAGTGGCACCAATGACATTCTGGAGTGGCAAAAAAGGATTAGGCCACAGAGTGGCACAATTAACACAGTGTGTAGGTCACGCGCCGGCCATAGCAGCAGCATGAGGTCAGACATTGGCACAATGACCACAGTGTGTAGGTCACGCAGCAGCCACAGCAGAAGCATGAGTGTCCAGACAGTGGCAACAATGACAAAGTGTGGTAGGCCACTGGCAGCAGCCACAGCAGCAGCATGAGGTCCAGACAGTGGCACAATGACATTCCTGAGTGGAAAAACAGGAATAGGCCACAGAGTTGGGACATGACAAAAGGGTGTAGGTCACGCAGCAGCCACACAGCAGCATGAGGTCGAGACAGTGGCACAATGGAACATCTCAGGATGTGGCAAAAAACAGGAATAGGCACAGAGTGTCACAATGCAGAGTGAGTAGTCATGGCATCAGCCACAGCAAGCAGCATGATGTCAGACAGTGGCACAATGACAGAGTGTGGTAGGTCACGGCAGCAGCCACAGCAGCAGCATGAGTTCGAGTACCAGTGCACACTGACATTCTGGAGGTGGCAAAAACAGGAGTAGGCCACGAGAGTGTGACAATGACACAGTTGGATACCACGGCAGCAGCCACAGCATCAGCATGAGGTCAGACAGTGGCACAATGACATTCTGGAGGTGTGCAAAAACAGGAATAGGCCCACAGAGTTGGCACAATGACAGAGTGTGTTAGGTCACGTCAGCTGCCACAGCAGGCATGAGGTCAGAGAGTGGCACAATGACACAGGTGTAGGTCACGGCAAGCAGCCCAGCATCAGCATGAGGACAGACAGTGGCACAATGACATAGTGTGTAGTCACTGCATCAGCCACAGCAGCAGCATGAGGTCATACAGTGGCACAACGACACAGTTGTTCTAGTCACGGCAGCAGCCCCAGCAGCAGCATGAGGGTCAGACAGTGCACAATTGACCACAGTGAGTAGGTCCACGGCAGCAGCCACAGCAGCAGCATTAGTTCAGACAGTGGCACAATGACATTTGTTAGGAGGCAAAAACATAAAAGGCCACAGAGATGGGACAATGACACAGTGTGTAGGTCCCGGCACAGCCCACAGCAGCCATGAGATCAGACAGTGGCACAATGACAGAGTGTGTAGGTCTGGGCATCAGCCACAGCATCAGCATGAGGTCAGACTTTGTGCACAAAGACACAGTGTGTAGGTCACGGCAGCACCACAGCAGCAGCAATGAGTGTCAGACAGTGGCACAATGACATTCTGCAGGAGGTCAAGAACAGGATAGGCCACAGAGTGGGACAATGAACACAGTGTGGATTCAACGGCAGCAAGCCACAGCAGCAGCATGAAGGGTCAGACAGTGGCACAATAACATAGTGTGTAGTCACGCATCAGCACAGCAGCAGCATGAGGTTCAGACAGTGGCACAATGACACAGTGTCTAGGTCGACGGCAGCAGAGCACAGCAGCAGCATGAGGTCAGACAGTGGCACAATGACACAGTGTGTAGGCACGCAAGAACATCATGAGTGTGTTCCGACATGGGCCAATGACATTCTGGAGTTGGCAAAAACTGGAATTAGCCACAAAGTTGGCACAATGACAGAGAGTGGAGGTGACGTCGGCAGGATCAACAGCATGAGGTCTGGAGATGTGGCACAATGACACATTGAGAGTTCACGGCATGACGCCACATCAGCAGCATGAGACAGACAGTGGCAAATGACATAGTGTGTAGGTCACGGCATCAGCCACAGCAGCGATGAGTGTCAGACAGGGGCATCAATTACACAGTGTCTAGGTCACGCAGCAGCCCCAGCAGCAGCAATGAGGTCAGACATTGGCACAAGACACAGTGTGTAGGTCACGGCAGCAGCCACAGCAGCAGCATGAGTTCAGACAAGTGGCACAATGACATTCTGGAGGTTGGCAAAACAGGTAATAGGCCACAGATTGGGACTATGACACAGTGTTTAGGTCACGGCAGCAGCCGCAGCAGCAGCATGAGGTTCAGACATGGCACCAATGACAGTAGTGTGTAGGTCAGGGCCTCATCCACAAGCAGCAGCATGAGGTTCAGACAGTGGCACAATGACAAGTGTGTAGGTCACGGCAGCATCCACAGCAGCAAGCATGAGGTCAGACAGAGGCACAATGACAGGAGTGTGTTAGTTCACGGCATCAGCCACAGCAGCAACATGAGGGTCCAGACAGTGGCACAATGACACAGTCCTAGGTCACTGCAGCAGCCACAGCAGCACATGAGGTCAGACAGTGGGCACAATGGGGAACAGAGTGTGTAGGTCACGGCATCAGCCACAGCAGCACATGAGGTCAGAACAGTGGGCCACAATGACTACATTCTAGCCACGGCAACCTGCAGCCACAGCAGCAGCATGAGTGTCAGACAGTTGGCACAATTACCATTGTGTAGGTCACGGCAGCAGCAGCATGAGGTCAGACATGGACACAATGACATTCCGATGTGGCAAAAACTGGAGTAGGCCCACAAATGGCACAATGACGAGAGTGGAGGTGACGGCGGCAGAGCAACAGCATGAGGTCAGAGAGTGGCAAATGACACAGTTGGAGGTCACGGAGCAGCCACAGCGCAGCATGAGGTCAGACAGTGGCACAATGACAAAGTTTGAGGTGGGTGGCAATCACCATTCACTGGAAAAGATGGGGTTGGTGGCAATGGAGAAAACTGACAGCAGATGTGGTGGCATCAGGCGTGGTGGCTGATCAGATTAGTGGATGAGGCAGGTATTTGAAACCCAACCTCATTTCTTCACAGTTTTGTGAAGGCATCATGGCTGATGTAATCTGACAGCCTAAGGCATTGGTGTTTGGAAATCCTGGCCGCTCCACGGCTGATTCATCTTGACAAGAGGTCAGTCCGTTCCACATTTCCCGGGTGGACACTCGGGTACTCTTTGGGTAATGATGGCCCCCTCGCCACACTGACACCCGCTCTGATGCCACACTACTGGCCGGGCATGACAGCTTCTCACTGCAAAGTTCGGCAAGTTCGGCCACACATCCAGTTTGCTGCTCAGTTCCATCAGATCATATAACTGTGGGTGGGCAGATTGCTGTCCAAGTAGCCACCACCTGTTGTTCAGGTTCTTCTTCAGGTCCTGCTTGCTGCTGCTGCTGGCGACTGCCCTCCTCACTAGGCGGGTGAAGGAAGCTGCTCATCAGTGACTCCAGACTTAGGTGCTGCTTGATGGAGCTTGTACGCTCCTACCCCCCCACATTCCCCCTGCATGCCGCGGCTGTAGTACTGTGATGCGCTGAAGAACCCCCCGTATACTGTCAGAGGAGGCACGATGCCGCACATAGTCAGCAGGCCAACTGACTACGGAGGATTTCCCTATAGTATTTGAGTTTGTCCCCCTCTCCAATAGCTGGGAAAAGGCTCCCAAATTTGGACAGGTAGCTAGGGCCAATAGGTGTAGAGCCATAAGTCGATCCCTCCTGCCGGATGCTGACAATATTCGGCTGTACTAGCCAGGCAATAGCATGCTGCGGGCCCAACTCACAATTGACCCGATGGGCTTCCCTGCTCCATCTCCACTGTATAACTGCCGATGGTGCTTGCGGGTAATCCTGCCTCAGTCCTTCCTCATCTCCATCTACCTCCTCCAGCTTGCTCCTGCTCCCCCTCACTTGTCACCTAGGGTAGTAAAAATCCACTCATTTCACCAGACAATGCTTCTGTCCAATGTCCCTTCCTCCTCCTACCATTTCAGTCCCCACCGGAACTCAGTTTGCCGCGAGATATAGTCGCCACGTCTTACCATTTCTCCTGCCCAGACAGATTTATCAGCATCTTTTCCAGGACATGAAGCATTGGAATGATGTTTATTCATCCCTATCCTGGCGACCACAAATAACTGTGGCCTCCTCGAAGGCCTCAACAAACGGCAGGTGTCACGCATGAGACTGCCACTGGCTGACATCAAAGTTACACAGGTAGTAATCCTGTCCACCTGGACAACAAAAAATCGTTAATGCCTTTCCTGTTCAAACAGTTCGTCCAACCAAGTGCAGGCTGGAATTCCAACGGGTGGAAACATCGCAATCAGATTGTTGGGGGGAGGCCGTGACTGCCCCGCTGCAAACTCGAGGAGGTGTGTCCTGGCTTAGTACAATTGATGAAGTGCATGCACATTTTCCAGCATTTCAGAATCTTCTGAAGATCGGTGGAAGACTTCAGGAACTTTTTCACAACCATATTGAACACGTGCGCCATTCGGGCGCATGGACCCATCCCTCCTCGTGCAGGCGCGGACACCAGTTCCTCCTATTTTCCGTCACCATGGTTCCGAATTGCAGTTGGCACGGAGAAAGCCAACATCGATTTCTTGCTGCAATGACGCGGAGCAGTTTTACCACCCCTGTGGACTTCGATCGCCGAGGCAAGCCAGGTGTAGAACTGCGAGACACCTCTTGTCCTACACATTGTGTGTTTTATGGAGCAGTACTTGTGGAGGCTGAGATTGTGTGTGGTGGTGGAGGAGGATAGGCGGACAATGGCGCAGGAGCACAGTTTGACAACTAGGATGAGAAATCGGCTGTCTCCTGTCCAAGTTTGTTTGTTGTTTCCTGGTGCCGGCAGCACATTTCAACCCAGTGGGCCGTAAAGGACATGTACTGGCCCCTGACCGGTTAGTTACAGCTCCAGACGTCCGCGCGCGCGTGCACCTTGGAACAAACCGATATGCTTCAGGACTGGCCCACCTTCCTGTTCAACATATTAATGAAGTTGCTGGTACTGCTTTTTGGAAAAGAAAATACGGCTTGGAACTCTCCATCACGCTCTTGGTTCTGCAACTTGCTTGCTGATGCTGTGCGGCGGCAGGATTGACCACCACATCTAGCCACTTCTCTCCAGTGCCACCGGATGGTGTGCTGCAATTGTTGACGCAGGGCCGGTGCCAACTTTACTCCCAGGCCACGCTTCACTTCTGCCCAAAGATTCTACATATACCCATATTCGCTCCTCCGTGTCCTTGCAAAGAACTGCCACACCGCCGTGAGTATCGATTTTACCACCAACGCTCCCACACTGAGTGACCTGCCGCCACAGCCTCGCTGAGCCCCTGTGCCGCTACTTTCTTGGACCTGCGAGCAGGTTTTTTTACCCCTGTGGCCTCTTGGCTCCCGACCTCACACTGCTGCTATCACTGCAGATGCACTGCCCACACGACCACATGCTGCAGCGCTTGCTGCCATGAGCGCAAGCTGACGCCCACCTCTTCTCCTGACGATGACGAAGCCCTTGCCTCATCCGGTGTCCCAAGTGGCGGTCGGCTACATATCATCTATTTGTGTTGTCATCGTCACTGCTGTCCTCATCACCGGTCTTGGTTATGCATAGGCTGACCCCTCACAACATGACCTCCCATGCCACCCTCACATTATACTTTGCCGCCTACTGCAAGAACGTGGGATATTGGGCCCCATTTTTCTTCGCTGCCAAGTACTTCTGACTGCCCTCCTCAATTGTTTCATCCTCGCTATATAGTGGCGCTGTAGCCAGACCTAGTAATCTTCTGGCTGAGGGAACCGGATGGTGACAGAGGCGGGTTTGAGGACAGGTGAGGGCCGCTGACCCGTTCCGTGTTCCCAAGCCAACAATGGTTAGGTTCTGACGTTCCCAGCGACTCTGGCTCGGGCCTGGTCAGATGTCATTGGGAGGAAGTGGATGACCTAGTCACACCAAGTAAGAACCATTGGGTTGCCTGAAAACACACGGCCCGCTAGAGACAGGCGCAGTTGTGGCCTCACGAGTATGACCCCTGGCTACGACTCCCCTGCTGTGCTGGTCTACCTGGGCCTGGAATGTTTGTGCCTCTGCACCGCAGTTGAAAAGCCTCACCCTCTGTCTGACATAACTGTTTGTTCTAAAAATGTACAGACACTGTTTGATGAAGATACTGTATATGATAAATACACACCCTGTATTTGACTCCAAATGAACCAGTTAACAAGCTTGGTAACCCTGGATATAAATTGCCGCTCCACAAATTGGCAGAAAAATTGACTTGTATGTGCCGTTTAAAAACGCTGTGTATTTTACTGAATATAAATCACAAAAACAGGCTTAAATAACCTCCGTAAATGAATTATGCTACAGCATGACTTCTGTGGCGTGAAAAACAAAGTTCCTTTTACTGAGTACAATTGCAGAACAACGCTTAATTAACCCCTGGATGTAAATTGCGCAAAAGAATTGAGCAGCCACAAACTACTAGCTTTGTAGCGTGTTACAATTGCGTGTTTTCTACGCTACACAACAAGAGAAAAACTTGTAATTAACCTTTGCTTGTGATTTATGCTACAGGAAAACTGTAATTTTTGGCGGTGAAAAAGACGCTTTATTTTTGTCACCACAGCAGAAAAACAACACTTAATTAACCCCTGATGTAAATTGCGCTAAACAATTGAGCAACCACAAACTACGAGCTTTGTATCGTGTTACAATGGCGTGTTTTCTACGCTACACAACAAGAGAACAAACTGTAATTAACCTTCGCTTGTGAAGTATGCTCCAGGAAAATTGTAATTTTTGGCGGTGAAAAAGACGGTTTATTTTTGTCACCACAGCAGAAAAACAACCCTTAATGAACCCCTGGATGTAAATTGTGCAAAAGAATTGAGCAGCCACAAACTAGTAGCATAGTAGCGTGTTACAATTGCGTGTTTTCTACGCTACACAACAAGAGGAAAAACTTGTAATTAACCTTCGCTTGTGAATTATGCTAGAGGAAAAATGTATATTTTTTGGCGGTGAAAAGACTGTTTTATTTTAGTCACCACAGCAGAAAAACAACGCTTAATTAACCCCTGAATGTAAATTGCGTCAAACAATTGAGCAACCACAAACTAAGAGCTTTGTAGCGTGTTACAATGGCGTGCTTTTTACGCTACACAACAAGAGAGAGAATTGTAATTAACCTTCGCTTGTGAATTATGCTACAGGAAAATTG
>JAODAL010051363.1:0-26725 GCA_025379985.1 Phyllomedusa bahiana
AAAAAATGAGGAGACATCCTCTGCTTCTTGCGTAGGGGGAAAAAGTATGTGTGGAGAGTGGTTTTGGGGGTTATGTTGTGAGCGGTCGGTCGTACACCGGACTTTTGAGGGGGGACAGCAGTGCTCAAACATAATCAATGACAATGTAGCCGATTCCACTTGGGAGCCGGGTGAAGCAAGGGCTTCATCATCATTGTTGGGTGAAGAGGGCAGCAGCTTGCATGTCAGGCAGCGGCACAGCCAGCAAGTCGATAGTGCGACTGTTAGTCAGCAGGGTGCCAGCAGTGCAAGGTCTGGAGCCAAACAGCCACGGGGTAGACCACCCACTTCACAGGTCCCTTCCAGCCCAGAAAGTAGTGGTGCAGAGGCTCACCGAGGCAGCCAGTGTGGAGCGTTATTGACAAAATCACCTACTCGGCGGTGTGGCAGTTTTTTGCCAACACACCGGAGGAGGCGAACATGGCTCTATGTAGAATCTGTGAGCAGAAGTGAATCGTGTGCAGGGACCTAACGTTGGCAACACAGCCCTGTGTCAACATATGCAATTTCACCCTCCAGTGTCCTGGGAGAAACGTGTCTCAGATGTGGTGGTCCATCCTGCCGCAGCAACAACAGCAGCACCTAGTGGCACGCATGCCATTTTAGGCAATCAGTGCTCCACCACTTCTGCCGAAGGGATCTGCTTGTCTTTCCCATCATCATCCAGATGCTCCTGCTCCTCACCACTCATGGCACCAACAGTCGTTCACCAAGGCGGTTGGCAAGAGACAGCAGTATGTGTCCAGCCATCCTAAGGTGCAGAAGCTGACCGTGCTTCTGTCCAAGTTGGTGGTACTGCAGTCCCTCCCTTTCCAAGTGGTGAATGTCTGTCATTGAGTGCCTCCTACGCACTGCCTCGCACCACCTCTGATCGCTGTCAGTGAATGCCACCCACACACTGCCTCGCACCACCTCTGATCGCTGTCAGTCAATGCCGCCCGCCCACTGCCTCGCACCATCTCTCTCTCCATCTCATGTGTGTGCCAGCAGCTCGTCTCTCCCTCTCGTGTGTGTGCCGGCAGCTCGTCTCTCCCTCTCGTGTGTGTGGCAGCAGCTTGTGTCTCCCTCTTGTGTGTGTGCCGGAAGCTCTTCTATCTCTCTCGTTTGTGTGCCAGCAGCCTGTCTCTCCCTCTCGTGTGTGTTCCAGCAGCTCATCTCTTCCTTTGTGTGTGTGCCGGCAGCTCGTCTTTTTCTTTGTGTGTGTGCTGGCAGCTCGTCTCTCCCTCTTGTGTGTGTGCCAGCAGCTCATCTCTCCCTCTTGTGTGTGTGCCGGCAGTTCGTCTCTTCCCGTGTGTGTGTGCCGGCAGCTCGTCTCTTCCCTTGTGTGTGTGCCGGCAGCTCGTCTCTCCCTCTCGTGTGTGTGCCGGCAGCTCGTGTCTCCCTCTCGTGTGTGTGCCGGCAGCTCGTCTCTCCCTCTCGTGTGTGTGCCGGCAGCTTGTCTCTCCCTCTCGTGTGTGTGCCGGCAGCTCGTCTTTTCCCTTGTGTGTTTGCTGGCAGCTGGTCTCTCCCTATTGTGTGTGGTCCGGCAGCTCGTCTCTTCCCTTGTGTGTGTGCCGGCAGCTCGTCTTTTCCCTTGTGTGTATGCCGGCAGCTAATCTCTCCCTCTTGTGTGTGTGCCGGCAGCTCGTCTCTCCCTCTCGTGTGTGTGCCGGCAGCTCGTCTCTTCCCTAGTGTGTGTGCTGGCAGCTGGTCTCTCCCTCTTGTGTGTTTTCCGGCAGCTCGTCTCTCCCTCTTGTGTGTGTGTGCCGGCATCTCATCTCTCCCTCTCGTGTGTGTGCTGGCAGCTCATCTCTGCCGCTCGTGTGTGTTTTCGGGGATCTGGTCTCTCCCTCTTGTGTGTGTGCCGGCAGCTCGTCTCTCCCTCTCGTGTGTGTGCCGGCAGCTCGTCTCTTCCCTTGTGTGTGTGCGGCAGCTCTCTTTCCTTTGTGTGTGCGGGCGGGCTCGTTTTTCCCTCTTGTGTGTGTGCCAGCAGATTGTCTCTCCCTCTTGTGTGTGTGCCGGCAGCTCATCTCTCCCTCTCATGTATGTGCCGGCAGCTCATCTCTCCCTCTTGTGTGTGTGTTCCGACAGCTCGTCTCTCCCTCTCATGTGTGTGCCGGCAGCTCGTCTCTCCCTCTCGTGTGTGTACCGGCAGCTCGTTTCTCCCTCTTGTGTGTGTGCCGGCAGCTCGTCTCTCCCTCTCGTGTGTGTGCCGGCAGCTCGTCTCTCTCTCTCATTTGTGTGCCAGCAGATTGTCTCTCCCTCTTGTGTGTGTGCCGGCAGCTCATCTCTCCCTCTACTGTGTGTGCCGGCAGCTCATCTCTCCCTCTCGTGTGTGTGTTCCGGCAGCTCGTCTCTCCCTCTCGTGTGTGTGCCGGCAGCTCGTCTCTCCCTCTCCTGTGTGTGTCGGCAGCTCGTCTCTTCCCTTGTGTGTGTGCCGGCAGCTCGTCTCTCCCTCTCGTGTGTGTGCCGGCAGCTCGTCTCTCCCTCTCGTGTGTGTGTCGGCAGCTCTTCTTTTCCCTTGTGTGTGTGCCGGCAGCTCGTCTCTTCCCTTGTGTGTGTGCCGGCAGCTCGTCTTTTCCCTTGTGTGTGTGCCGGCAGCTCGTCTTTTCCCTTGTGTGTGTGCTGGCAGCTCGTTTCTCCCTCTTGTGTGTGTGCCGGCAGATCGTCTCTCCCTCTTGTGTATGTGCCGGCAGCTCGTCTCTCCCTCTCGTGTGTGTACCGGCAGCTCGTCTTTTCCCTTGTGTGTGTGCTGGCAGCTTGTCTCTCCCTCTCGTGTGTGTGCTTGTAATTCATACTGTAATAAGTCTATGCAATATATGTGTTTCTCTATTTGACTTAAATTATTGATATCAATTATCTTTTCAGTGATATTCTAATTTTTGGAGATGCACTAGTAATACAGATACACAGCCATACTCATAGCTCCGTAGCTGCACAAAAAAACACAAGAAGGAATTGTTAGCCCCAGTGCTACATGGAAGAAGTTGCAGCTCACTGATAGACAATTGTTTACAAACTTATAAATGGGGAAGGGGGGGAATTGCTTAGTAAAATGCCGCACATTGGATAAGAAACAGTTCAGACCGGTATACAGAAAAGCCACAATAAAATATAATATTAAAGGCGTTTTCTCACCATGCTGTTTCAAAGAGTCAAGGAAAGCTTCAGATTCAGACTGCCTGGTCAGGCTGTGGGTGGTTCTATAGCAGTGATTAGCATAATTTGCTCCTCTATAACCAGCTGTTTCTGTTACAGTGAGGTAAGTGTAGTGGATTAAATCTAGTAAACAAAGCTACAAAGCTCTAAGGTAAGTCATGTAATCTTGTTAGAGATAAACCCTCTGCTCTGTCCAATGTCAGTTCCTGCTCTCTGTCTAATCAGATAGAGAAACATGGACAGTAACTTAGAGACTCTTCTGTGCACTCAGAGCAAATAAATCTTTCATCTTTTGACCAGGACAATATCAAGAGTAATGTATTTAAAGTCTTCATCTAACTTTCCCTATATGTTGAAAGCCAATCACTGTAGCGTGAAAACCTCTTTATGCTGCTAAACTTATTACAATAAGCTCTTCAAGTTCTTCTTTCCTCTTAAAAATCCTATACTACTTTTTATTCATCCTAGATCAGTTATGGGGCAAGAGATCCTCTTCTAAGTGATAGAAGTCTCTATCCAAACTTCTTCCGAACAGTCCCCAGTGACAAGATGCAACATTCGGCAATTGTGAAGCTATTGGAGAGATTCCAGTGGAATTGGGTCGGGATCATCTCATCAGATGATGAGAGTGGACGGCAGGAGTTACAGCAGTTACTCAGACAATTTACCAGATCATCGATTTGTGTGGAATTCCACGTTCTTGTATCTGTAAATAATTATAATTATGTCCCTCCAGCTTTACAGGAGTCATCTACTGAGGTTATTATTATCTGTGGCTCCTACAGTATGACTTACAGCCAGTTTTTGTACAATGTAGTTCATGTCCTAAGTAACAAAGGACTCGATAACTTTCAAGTTTCATGGTCACTTGCGAAGGAACTTACACCCTGACAGTGAAAGAGGGTTCCTTTCTAATTGCAGTTTAGTCTTTTCAGTGCCTAAATACAATATGACTGGAAAAGAGTATCTGAATATTTTTAATTCATCTGGCCGACCTTCTTCTGATGAGCTGCTGGAAGATATTTGGATGACAGTATCCCATTGCTATTCAGGAAATACATTGAAAGATTCTCTAATGCCATTAACAGATCGAAATCCATATCATCACTGCTCTGAAGAGATGCAATTTAATGAACAGGTAACATTTTATGGAGACAAAAACCCCTTATCAAGTTATATTTGCGTCTATATAATGGATACTGCTTTGCATACAGTGAACATTTTACTCAATTACAATAGGAAACCAAATACTGTGAAAATATCTGATTATAAAAGCAGATTGAGTATTATAAATACAATACATTCCATTTCTTTTAAAATAGACTATACTGGAGAGAGAAGAATATCAGATATCAGAAAAGATGGTTCCCTGTAGGATTAAGGCCAGGAGAGGTGTCACAAGCAGATGGTGAATCAACTGGGTCACTGCAAGACATGAGACCACGCCAGGGGACAGAGTCTAAGGAGTCCCCAGTATTCATCAGAACCTGTCACAAGGCAGGTTGGACTTGTCTGTGGGGAACTCCTAGGTCGCTAACACTGACATGGCCACTTGAGGTGACAGACAATTTGCTAACCGAGTATGCAGGTAGCAAGCAGAAGCATTGTCGTCTCACAGGCACTAAGGTCTAGGCAGGCGGCAGGAAAATATATAACTGGGTCAAAGGCAAAGAAGTCAGGACAGGCAGCAGGCAGGGAATAGTCCGTTAATGTAAGCCAAGGTTCAAACATCATAAACTGAGAACAAGGCAAATGCTAGATATGGGACACCAACAAACTGGCAAGGAAGTCAGGGGGAAGTATCCTAATAAAGGAGGAGGTGTAAGGTGATTGGATGTCAAGAGTGCGCTGACTCTTTAAATCTCAAAGAGCTGACAAGAGCGCGCCCACGGACCAGACTGGGGACAACGACCTGCATCTGGACAAGAGCACAAGGAAAATGAAAAAAATAAATAAAATATATGTAATGTACTTTCTTCTTTGTTTACCTGTGTTAAAGCAACATTTTCCAATCAATGTTTCCCAAGGTAGTCGCAGCTTCCAACTCACTTGTATATGTCGCCAAGACTCCTATATCTTACTTTTTTATCATAATTACTATTTACGGTAGCATGAGAAAACGTTATGGACCAGAAATGATTTATCTTGTTAACGACTGCCCACCAGCTATAGACTGCTTGTGGTGCAGGTCCTCTTTTTGTGCCTCCCATCCAGGGCCATCTCTTCCATTGGGCAGGGTAGGTGGTTGTCCGGGGGCCTCACAAGCACAAGGAGCCCTCTTGGACAGCTGCCTACCCTTCCCAGTGGCATGATTCTTCCCCTGCGACGGGGGTCCGGTGGGCTCGCTAGTGTGCTTGCCCGAACCCGCCTTGCCTTAAGCGGAACGCTTTAAGCGACCCGTAGGCTGCTGACTAGTGATGAGCGATTGTGTCAACTATCGTTATCGATTTGATAGTCGATATCGGCAATTATCATGATGATATCCGATAGTCTATAACAGATTATCGCTGATGACCATTAAAGTCTATGGGAGAGGAACAACACCTTCATTCTTACACCCAAACAGGATGGAAAAGCTGGAATTAATATCCACAATAGTAAACTGGATACGTGCTACATCTTAGGCAACACAATTAGGCAACAAGAGTCACAGAAAAAACTTACAGACTATTCACTGTCTTGTACCACAGCATGACTCTTAAACCTGCATGACCCACAAATTAAAAAGTGACAGAAGGCAGTATTATGTGAACCATCATTTTACTTGAACTGGATATTGACTATCCCTGTCCTTGAAAGCAGCATTACCCTTAAACCTGTCTGACCCACAGATTAAAAAGTACCGGAAAAAGGAGTCTTTCAACCACCAGTTTAGTTGAACTGGACATTGACTATACCTGTCCTGGGCCACAGCATAAGCCCCAAACCTGCATGACCCCCATATTAAAAAAGTGCTGAAAAAGGCATATTTTAATCACCATTTTAGTTGATCTGGACATTGACTATACCTGTCCTGGGCCACAGCATGACCCTCAAACCTGTCTGACCCACAGATTAAAAAGTGCCTGAAAAAGGAGTCTTTCAACCACCATTTTAGTTGAACTGGACATTGACTATACCTGTCCTGGGCCACAGCATGACCCTCAAACCTGCATGACCCACAGATTAAAAAGTGCCGTAAGAAAGTAGTATTTGAACCACAATTTTAGTTGAACTGGACATTGACTATACCTGTCCTGGACCGCAGCATGAGCCCCAAATCAGTGTCTGACCCACAGATTAAAAAGTGCCGGGAAAAGGAGTCTTTGAACCACCATTGTAGTTGAACTGGACACTGACTATACCTGTCCTGGACCGCAGAATGACCCTTAAACCTGTCTGACCCACAGATTAAAAAGTGCCAGAAAAAAGGAGTCTTTCAACCACCATTTTAGTTGAACTAGACATTGACTATACCTGTCCTGGGCAACAGCATGAGCCCCAAACCTGCATGACCCCCAGATTAAAAAAAAGCTGAAAAAGGCATCTTTGAATCATCATTTTAGTTGAACTGGACATTGACTATACCTGTCCTGGGCCAAGCATGACCCTCAAACCTGCATGACCCACAGATTAAAATGTGCTGGAAGAAAGTAGTCTTTGAAGCAGTATTTTAGTGAAATGGATATTGACCATCCATATCCTGTAACGCAGCATGACCCAAAAACCCGCACAGGTGCCCTTGTGGACCATCAGCAGAAAATTTTGCAATAAGAAATAAACTATATTAAAAACAACTGGTTTTCCAATACTGCTGCTGGTAGGGCTTCTTGCCATTCTACTGGTGACATTGTTCCTCCGTGACATTAGAATGTGAAGCAAACAAAACAGATTTCCCCAGTAGATAAACAAGGCCTTTCTGAAAATCCTGCATTCTACTGTCAAGTGGGTAGAAGGAAATTACTGAACAAGGAGGGTGAGGCTGTAATCGTGGATCACGCAGGTTCAGCTGGCAGGGCCGGACATACAGTGAGTGCGGTGAGAGCCAGGGCTGGTGGTCGTCATCTATTAAAAGGGCAAAAATACATGGAAATCCATAAAGAAGCATTTATGCTATTTATCATACATGAAAAAACTTTGAGACTCTTAGTTCACATGTTTTTGATAAAAAAATGTTCAATCCACCCACGAACTTACAACGTGGTCTCAGGTCGGGTGGTCCTACCTATCTGTTAACCTCTCAATAGAGCCAAATTCAGGCCTCTCATTGGGTCAACCGACCTCCTTTCTCCAGAGAGATAGAAATAAAAAAAACACACCAACCCTACAAGCTGCACTCTTATAACAGCCTGTGGAAAGTGGGTGGAGTGCAGAAAACCAAAATGGAGGCATCTCTTCCTCCCTATATAGATTAAAAAAAATATATGCCAATACAACGTAATTTCTGCCAAAAAACATTTCTGAAAAAACTCAATGTGAACCTGGGTGCCACTGGCAGGGTTGCGCATATACATATACAACACGCACACCATTACCAGTGGCACACCAACTGCAAAAAGGGCAAAAATACATGGAAATCCCTAAAGAAGCATTTATGCTATTTATCATACATGACAAAACTTTGAGACTCTTAGTTCACATGTTTTTGATCAAAAAATGTTCAATCCACCCACGAACTTACAACGTGGTCTCAGGTCGGGTGGTCCTACGCTATCTTTACCTCTCAATAGATCCAAATTCAGACCTCTCATTGGGTCAACCGACCTCCTTTATCCAGAGAGAAAGAAATAAAAAAAACACCAATCCTACAAGCTGCACTCTTATAACAGCCTGTGGAAAGTGGGTGGGGTGCAGAAAACCAAAATGGAGGCATCCCTTCCTCCCTATATAGATTAAAAACAAGATTAAAAACATCTATTAACACGCAGGTTCAGCTAGCAGGGCCCAAGTTACAGTGGGGGCGGTGAGAGCCCAGGCTGGCGTCCGTCATCCATTAACACGGCAAAAATTCCCTTATGACGCAGCAACAAAAACAGTCTGCTAAAGCAGAGGCAAAGCGGAAGTGTGAGCTAAAAACCTCCATTTTTCCCAGTAACATCAAGACCGGGGTAGCACTTGAGAAATTTCTGCCTCTACAACGTTTCCCCCTCCTAAGGTGCGGAAAAAATTTTGAAACCACTTAAATGTTTGGGGGTTTGCCCTTTTCCCCCAAATGCCCCTTTCTTGGCATTTTTTTTCCTTTTAAAACCAATTTTTTGGACAAATTTTTTTTGGGTGGCGAATTCCCAACACCCATGCCCTTGAAAAATACTTTTTCCCCCCTTTTGTATCCCTGGAAAATTCAAAATTTTGTAATACTATTCTAAAACATGCAATTTTATTTTAGTTTAAATTAAAAAATTTTTAAAATATTTTTTTTCATTAAACCGTGACAATTGGTTTTTTATAGTCTTCTCACCACAAAAAAGCAAGATACCTTTTTGGGGAATGAAATAAAAATGCAGTAAGAAAAGTCATTTAAAAAAAAAATTTAAGAGGGCCATTTTTGTTTGAAAGGAAAGTGAATAAACCTTTAAAAATCGGGGACATTGGCAACTGGGACCACAAAAACCTAAGATCCAGCCTTTCATCTTGAAAAAGCAAACGATCCCAATACTTTGGAAAGGCCGGATCGTTTGTCTGTAATGAAATCCTCCTGCTGTGCTGAAGGTCCCTCAGATAGACACTGACTGCTGGACAGGACAGCACCTCTATGGCTGGGGAGCGAGCTCAGGCAACAACCCCTTTTGGATCCCAGAAGCTTTGGGGCCCCGGGAAAATATCCGGTAAAAAAAGGATTGCCAGAGGTCCCCATTAAAAGGGGCTTTTTTGCCCCAAATACTTGCTGCGCGCCGGGTAGGCACTTGGCACTTACTGCTGTACTTGCTGACGTTGTTCCACGGACATTTTAAGAAATGAAGCAGACGCAACATAGCCCCCCAGTTGATCAATCAGCACGGCCTCAAAATTTCCCCATTTTTTTCTCTATTTGGGGGGGTGGGAAAGGGAAAATGCTGAGTTTTTTCTTTTACCGGGATCGAGAGGGTTTGGCCCCCCATAACTTGTTCAGTTTGAGGGGCTTAAGCAGGTCATGGGAGGGAAAAAACATCCCAAACACTAGTGAAGTGGAGCCTGATTCCCCCAAACCTCTGGGGGAGGGACAAAGGGAAAATGATCTTCCCATTTTCCTCCTCCGCCTCAAAACTGTGCCAACCTCTTTCCAAGGGGGGACACGGAACGTTGGTTTCCTGAAAACCCATCCCCCACCCTCCGCTCCCCCGGGACACTTCAACCAGGGCCCGACTTGCCTCAGATGCTGTACCCTGAGAGCTGAGGGCCGCCTTGCAAAAGCCCTACCCGGGAACCACACCTAATGAAGAACATAAAGTTGTAAACTTCGGCCCTTTTGTTTCCTTTTCCTCCCTCGCTGGGGGACCTCGTTTTAGAGTGTCCAACAATCTTTCCCGAACTAAGATCACCACAATGCTCATGTGACAAGGGCATTGTCCCCCGGGACCATTTGGTGGCTTCTTCAAAACTGGCAAGGATGGTGCAGAGCTCATTCACCTGCTTCCACTCTCAGTGGCTCAACACAAGGTCCGCACCGCTGCTTGTCAGGCCATGTGTAACTTCGTACTGCGTAATGGCATTGCGCTGCTGCCTCAATCGCTGGAGCATGTGGAGGGTGGAATTCCAGCGTGTTGCCACATCAACAATGAGACGGTTGACGGGGAGGTCGAGCTGACACTGCAACGCAGCCAGGCGGGACGAAGCAGGGTGCCTTTTCTGGCCAATTGCTTCCTCCATTTCAGCTCATGCATTCGCTGCATGTGACTAGACATGTTGGTGGTGGTTAAACACCTAAGATTCTTCCCTACTAATGCGTTTCCGGCAAAGGCGGCATATGACATCGCTGGGTGAATCAGAGGCTTGCTCGAAAAAGGCCCAAGCTTTAGAAGTCCTGGACCTTTTCGATGGCGATAAGCGAGGAGCTGTGTTTCCGCTGATCATGGCTGGCGGAATAATCTCAGCGGACTTGTGCGACCGCCCTCTCCCTTTTTGAGGCGGGACCCATACTGACACTACCCCATCGTCTTCCTCCTAGTCCAGTGATGAAGCGGTCGCAAGCCAATTCTGCTGAAAGACCACGTTGGGTCCGCAAAGTCGTCATCATCATCACCATCATCAACACAGGTGACTTCCTCGTCCTGACATTCTGCATCCAGGAGCTGCGGGCTACAAGCAACAGGCACTGCAAGACGTTGCCAACCACCCGGGATTTTTGCCGATTGACCGGCTTCCTTCTCTTCCTCTGATGGCATCAGCGATTGGGCGTCAGAGCAGACAAAATCATCCTCTCTGGCCTCTTTATCTTTTGAAATGCCTTCTAACCCCAACCGCATTTTGTCATTAACCCCTTACCGCCGGAGCCAGTTTTGGCCTCTCTGACAGAGCCCCATTTTTTAAATCTGTCATGTGTCACTTTATGTCAGAAAAAACTTTTGACACTTTAACCTATCCATGTGATTCAGAGAATGTTTTCTCGTAACACATTGTGCTTTAAGATAGTAAGAAATTTTGGTCCAAAAATGCTTGTTTATTTGTGAAAAATATCAAATTATCGTGAAAAATTTGAAAAATTTACCAATTTCAAACTTCAAAAATTTCTGTATGTAAGACAGATGGTTTTTCCACTCAAAATAGTTTTAAACTAGCATCTACCATAAATTTTGCTGTAGTTTGGCATCATTTTTTTTAAATGTCTTTTTTTTTTTTTACGACATTAGGGGGCTTATAAATTAGTATAATTTTCAAATTTTCAAGAAAATTTGCAGTATACAATTTTTAGGGACCAGTCCAGTTTTAAAGTGACTTTGATTTACCTGTATGTTAGATACCCCCATAAATGACCTCATCTAAGAAACTACACCCCCTTAAAGTATTCAAAACCGCATTTAGGAAATTTATTTTAAACCCCTAGTGTTTCACAGGAATTAAAGCAAAGTGAAGGTGAAATTCAAAATTTTACTTTTTTGCAGATTTTAAATTTTTATACATTTTTGACAGAAAAACGGAAAAATGTGATCGGGAAATGCAAATTAATATTGTTTCCCCCAAAATTCCCCGTTTTCAGAGATATTCCATATGGGGGCCCAGTGCATTATTTTGGGCTCAACCACAAGCCCCAGAATAAAAGAGCCCCCTACGGGACTTGGGGCCTCATTTTAATTAAAATTTTAAATTTGGGGGGCCATTTAAATTTTTGGCGGACCCCTAAGGTTCCAAAACTCAATAAATACCCCTAAAAAAAAACCCCTTTAAAGGGAAAAACACCCCCCTTTAAAGGGAAAATTTCCCGGGGGGCAGGGGGGTTTTATCGACCCCACAGGGGGTTTTACAAAATTTTTTTTTGAAATTTGGCTCTGAAAATAAAAAAAATATTTTTTTTTACAATAATCTGCAAAAATTTTTTTTGAAAATGTTTAAATTTTTTCAAGGAAAACTTTAAAAAAAAACCCCAAAAAATTGTGTTTTCGCAATTTCATCCAAGTTTTGGAAATTCCCCATTTTGGGGTTTTTAAACTGCTGTTTGGGCGTTGGGGAAAGGGGGGACAAAGAGAGGGGCGCTTTTTGGCTTTTTTGGGACACGATATATTGGGGGGGCCCTGGGCGCATTTACAAAGCCCCCCAAAGGGACTAGAAAAAGTTTAAAACCTTTCCCAAAATTTCCCCCCTTTTTGGAAACAACAACCCCCCAGGGTTTCATCTAAGGGGATTTAAATTTTTCATTTTGGGCGCACCCGGTTTTTCCGTCGTTTTTTTTTTTTTTTTGGATTGGGCCATGGAAATTGGGGGGGGGAAAACGCAAATTCCCCCCTTGTTTTTTTTTCTTTAAAATTTTTTCAGTATTCGCCATAAAAGGGGTAAAAGACGCGATATCTTTTTTGGGGGGCGGGGACAAATTTTTAAAGAAATAAATTTTTTTAAAAAGTTTTTTATGTTTTTTTACTTTTACCCCAATAGAAGCGCGTTTTTTTAAAAAGTTGCGTTTTTATGTTGTCCCATTCTGAAAAGCCATTTGCTTTCTTTTTTTTTTGCATATGGACTGTTGTTGGGATTGTTTTTTTTTCGAGATGAGTTTTTTGGTTTTTTTTTTGGGACCAAATTTTTGGGGACCAAAATTAAAAGGGCGGCAGGGGATGCTTTGGGTCACTTTTTATTAAGGTTTTTGTGAGGCATTTTACAAAATTACAGCAATCCGGGGGTGTTTTTTATTTTTATTTTTTTCAGCGGTCAATTTGCGGTTAAAACAAGTTTGTTTTACCCCAGGGTTGAAAACGATTACGCGTACCCACATTTGGGATATTTTTTTTTTTTACTGCTTTTACAAAAATAAAAAAACTTTTTTTTGAAAAGGGGGGCCCCGTTTTTTGCATCCCGCATCTGGAAACCATAACCTTTTTTTTTTTTTTCCCCGTTTATTGGGGCTGTATAGGGGCTTTTTTTTTGGGGATGGGTTGACTTTTTTTTTTTTTTTGGTTTTTTTGGGGGGGGGACCCTTTTTGAAACGTTTTTAAAAAAACCGTTTTTTGTAAGGCAGGGTGAAAATACTGCAAAAACCCGCAGTTTTTTTATTTTTATTTTAAAAAGCGTTCACCGTTTCAGTATCCGGGCAATTTTGTTTTTTTCTTGTTGGGGTTTAGCCGATTACGGTTATACTTTAATTTAAGTATTTTTTTTTTTTTGAAAGCAAACAAAAATTTTTTTTAAAAAAAGTGTTTTTATTGGGTAAAACAATAATTTTTGCTCGCTATCTTTTTAATAGCCAGGGAAATTTTTTATTTTTCCGGGATACAGAGCTGGGGTTAAAGGGTTTTTTTTTTTCGGGTCAACTGACCTTTAATTTTGGGATCAATTTTTATGTTGATTTTGGTTTTTTTATGACTTTTTTTTTCCCTTCTATGTGCCCCGCAGGATAACAAAAAAGCAATTCTTTGACTGTTTTTTGGGGGTTTTTTTTTCGCCGTTTTACTGAAAGGGTTAAATTTTTTGCTAAATTTTAGGGTGGGTCGTTACGCACGGGCAATACCCAAAAATTGGGGACTTTTATTTTTTTTTTATCTTTTTTTGGGGGGGATTGGCGTTTTAAAGGGGGAAAAAAGGGGATTTTAGTGTTGTTTTTTAATTTTTTTGTTTTTTGTTTTTTCTTTTTTTTCACTTTTTTTTTAAAAATTTTTTTTCCCCTGTTTTCCCTTTTCCCCCGGGGGGAATTGCATGAACGTTGTCAGATCGTTTATGCAATAGGAGTTTTTCCCTACAGGGTTTTAGCGGGATGCCCGGGCTCCTTTTACAAAATTTCTGTCATGGGCCCACAATGCATTGGGGGGCATCGGGGCGCACCCAAAAAACCCGGTTGGGTGTCATTAGATCCGGGGTGTCTTGAGGGAGGACCGGGCCCCCCGGGGGGTTTATCCCCCACTGCGCCCGGGTCCGGGGGGCAAAGGGGGCCAATCCCCCGCCCGCAGCGCGATGTCGCAAAACCTTTAAGGCGCGACATCGGGGGTTTTAAACCCCTTGGGCCGGGGGTTCTTTGGCCCGGGGGAGCGGGTGGGGCCAGCGGTAATATAAACCCCTGGGGTTCCCCGGGCCCCACTTCGCGCCTCCCCCCTGTGGGCGGCAAGATCCCCCACGGACTCCTACGGGAATTTGCGGAAACCCCCCCCCGCCCTTTCCCTTATTTTGGGACGACCAAAGTCCCGGGAAGGGGGAAAAAAAGGTCTTTAAAAATTTGGGTTATCCACATGGTTTGGGGGGGCATGAGTTGAAAATTTTGGGGGTGCTTCGCTTCAAAGTTGGGGCGGAAAGCTGACGATGAAGAGGGCGACCTTTTGTTGGGGCCCTGACTGGGAGGAAGAGGAGGTTTAAAACTGCTGGGAAAGCCGGTTTTCATTAACCCCCTGAAAAACAGATTTTCGAGCTGTTCTTTACTGTATTCACAAAGGGGGGACCAAAAACCCGCGAGGACAGGCCTGAGGGCCCGCAAATGACAATCCCGGGCTTTTCTTGTTGTCGCCAACACTGGGAAAGGGCCCTTTTTCTTGTACCCCTTTCCTCCCAAAAACCTACACCCCTAATTTTCTTCTTACACCTTCATTTCGCTCCATGTTCCCAAAAAAATTTTAAAAGTAAAAAGGTATGGATGATTTTTTGACGTCTCTTAAATTTAAAGACCCGGGAAAAACACAGCATTTTTTTTTAAAACCCTTAATTTCCTACAGCCAATAGAAATTTGAAACAGGATTGTTTTCTATCGAATTCCCGGGGAAATGGGTCCCGGGGGAAAACCGAAAGAAAAAATCAAAGTGTTCTTCCATCAGTCCCAGGGATTTACAACTCCCCAGTAGGACTAGGAATTGATATTTTTTTTAAACAAACTATCATACAAGTGCGCTATCTCGCCAAACTGAGATTCAAGAGGCGCAATAAAAACTATTCAAAAGTTACACGGATGAGAACTGTGTTTTTTGCAGCAATGACACACGAAAAAGTTACTAGAAAATTTCTGTATCCAAATTTAAGTACAAGTTTGTCTCTTTGAACAAAACTGGGCCGCACCAAAGTGAACTAAAGCTATTTAAAAGTTATACGGATAACAAAAGGTGGTTTTTGCACCAATGAAATACACCAACAATAGTAATAGATTATCTGTACATTGTCACCTAAAATATCGCATGATCGGAAATTTCCGATCAGCCTAAAAATTGTGCCGATTTCAACTTTGTCGATTTTCATTCCTACTGCTGCCGGGAAATTTCCCTGGGAGCCATGCCCGGATACGGCGGATTTTTTCGGCTAGCGGAAACCCTCCCGGATGGGTACCCAGTGAAGAGCTGGAAAGGCATTTCCTTTTTTTATTTATTTATTTATTTATTTTTTATCTATAGGAGGGTCTATAACTTACAGGTGCTATATAACCTACAGGGGAGCCCATAACCTACAGAGGTACCATATAACCTACAGAAGGCCTATAACTTGCAGGGGCCTTTAACCTACAGGGAGGCCCCATATAGGTTTTAGGGGGGTTTAACCTAAGGGGGGTATAGCTTAAGGGGGCGTATTTTTCCTATAGGGAGCAGCAAACTACCTACAGGGGGCGTTCCCTACCTATGGGTCTATATACCTATCACGTAATGGTGGGCAACTTTATACCTATTTATTTAATTGGGGGTCCCCATCAAGTGGGAATAGTTAGATAAAGGAGGATTCTAAGATTTTTAATGCATTAATTCTGAAGAGATGAGTTGCAGCCAGGAGAAGTTGTCAAGACGGACTAAACCAGATGAAGAAGAAAAAGGGAAAAAAAATTATTTATAGAACGACTGATCAGATAGGACCAGAAGGGTTTTAAAGAAAAGGTTTTGTAGAAAAAAAATTTTTTTAATAGTGAACCCAGAGACAAGAATTTGGGGTAGGCCTTTTTCAGAATTAAAGTGTTAATGTTCGGCTTTGTGCTCAAAAAAAAAATTTTACCTATTCGGGAATTTTCCCTATGAAAATTTTAAATTCCTCTTTTTGGGGCCAAAAGTTCTTTCTCCACGGCGGGGAAAACGCCATGGGTTCCAAAACGTGGCCCCCCAAAATATGCCCAACATTAATGGCAGGCAAAAAGGGAGAACTATTTATATTTGGGGGGGCTTGGGAAAACCCAAATCTACTTTTGGGGTACATCAAAAGATTTTTTTTAAATTTGGAAGGTCACTGGGGTTTTTTTTGGAAAACTTTTCCATCTTTTAAAAATCAATTGGGGATGGTTTTTGTTTTCCAAAAAATACCAGTTTTAAAAAATTTAATTTTTTGGGGACACAAGGAAATAATTTTAAATGAAATTTTGGAACAAAAGTATGTAAAACAGAAAAAAAAAATTTTTGTTTAAATTAACTTTTTCAACCCCCGAAAAAAAAATTGGGGGCCGCTCCCTGGAAATAAATTTAAAAATTGGGAAATGAAATTAGAAAAAAAATTAAAAACAAATAAAAAAAGAGCCAAAAGTTTAATTCAAATTTAAAACCAAATTGGATTCTTTAATTTTTTTAAAAAAGGCCCCGCCATTTTGAACTTCTTACAAAAAAATTTAACAAAAAACCCTTTAAAACAACATAAGGGTTTTGTGCCCAAAATAAATGGCTAAAAGGAAAGGGAAAATTTTGCAGGAAGGGCATTTTTTTCTTTTTAAATTTTCGAAACCCGATGGGGCTATAAAAAATTTTTATTAAACCCTTGGGAAATATTTTTGGGAAAAGCAGATTTTTTTCATTTAAAGCAATCCTTTTCCCCTAAAAAAAAGGAATTTCCCAAGCCAAAATTTTGAAATTATCACAAAATTTAAAAGGTGATATTTCCCCCATCCGTGAAGGGTAAATTTTTTGAATCGGGAAAGATTTAATGCGAATTTCCTATCCCATTTAATAACTCCCTTTGTAGAAAAATTTAAGGGGGGAAAACAACCTTGAAGTGAGAGAGATATTAACAAACACAAAAGACGATACGGGAGGATGTTAAATTTCCCGGGTACACCCCTTTTTAATTGAATGTAACATTCTATACCATTTTGGGGTTTTAGAGTGATAGATCATGTGCCCCCCCCCCCCCCCTGAGAAGGGGGGATCGAGAAAAAATGCTTTTAAAAAAAGGAAATTTGAAGGGGGTTTTTTTTAATTAAAACCTTCCCATCCAAATGGTTTAAAAATTTAGAATTCATACTAATTTTGATTTAGACCCCTGTAAAAATTTGTTACTTTTTTTTTAAATTTTTTAAATATCACTCAATACTGTCAAATTTTTAATTTATATCCCCGGGTTGAAGAAAGGTCGGAAAACCCTTATGTTTTGTCCTTTGAGGCTTTAGCAAAATGTGTTAATATCAACTCGTCTATTTAGTTATCTTCTTTTTGTTTATCCTTTTGTTTTGACAATTTTCGTTTTTGTCTCTCTATGTGGGCTAAAAATTTGGACACCTGTATTATGGCTACTTATAATTTGTTTTTGGTCTAGCAACTCTCCAAATCATACTATGATGTTTTGTGTTGCAAGTCCATCAATGTTGGGTTGTTTTTGTATGTTTCATGACATTTCTTTCCCGTACTGTGTTGACAGCACGGGATAAGAGTTTTGTTTTAGCCCTAAAATCCGATGTGTACCCTTTTGACCCAAATGTTAAAAAAAATTCTTTAATAAAAACCATAAAAATATCTATTAAATTTATATTAAAATTTGTGATGATTTTTGTTGAAGATTGGTACAGTACTTTTTATGCGCCCCCTTTCCCCCAAAAAACTTGATCTGGGTAAAGAAAAGTTTCTAAATTAGCCTGGGACTTACACCTGTTCCCACTGCGCAATGATGTTTTGAGTCCATTGGACATGCGCTTACAGGTTTGTAGTCCATGGACATTGGGAAAAAGGGCTGTCTTTGGACATGCCAGTAGTCAGTTTGGTGCCCTTCCATGCAAAGCCGGCATTGGGTCCCCTCTCTAATAGGGAATCAATGTTGGAATTTTTAAGTTTATCAATTATGTAAGTACGATCTATTGGTTTTGAAAAATTTTTCTACATGTACTAGAATTTGAAAGCCGTTGTATTTTTGGGGGTTTTACCCCTTTTTTTCTGTATATTTTTGCACTTGTAACACTTTAATATGCTTGAAAAAAAGGTCTGTCACCTAAATTTTGAGGCAAAAACTTTGCATTTTTGTACTCTGGATTCACTATTTAAAAAAGAGTTTTTGTGACCGTTTTTCAAACCCTTTCTGATTGGGGTGGTGAGAGTTGGGGTCTCTCACCTTGGGATGGTCTATGCATTTTGTTTTTGTGAGGATACAATTTTTGGGGGCTTCATCTGGTTGTTCATTTTCAAATTTTGATCAGATAGGACGTATTCTCTGAGTCCCTGGAGGTCAGGGGTTATTTTGGGCGACATTAGGAAAATTGGGGTCACCGAAACTGGCGCTTTTCGCTGGCATTAGTCAGCCCTATTCGCATATTTTTAAATTTCCCCTAAACCCAAAATCAGGGATTAGAGAGAGCCCGGGCCTTTGTAATGCACCTGATTTTGGGGGGCGGGGTCACTATAAAAGTTTAAGCTATAGATTTATTCTTCATTTTGGCAATTCCAGGCCATTATTTTCGCAAAAGGTAAACCACTCTCAAAAAGTTTACCCATCAGAAATTTTTGTTTAGCGCTAAATGCGCTAGTTTTGACCCCTGTAGACGGGGTTTATAAAATCATTCTTTTTCCTATTCTTTTTTACCTGAGCTGGTGTTGCCACTATTGGTCTTTATGGGGCCCTGTTGTAGGTTTATACCTGGTTGGGGTCTGACCACATGTAGTTCTCTATGGCTGTTGTAGTTATATCGGGGTGTCTGACCTCTTTTGTTTTTTTATATGGCTGTGTTGTAGGTTAACCTGAGTCGTGTCGGACTATTATGTGGTCTCTATTGGCGTGTTGTAGGTTCACCCGATGCTTCTGAACATTTTTTGGTTCAATGGGGGTGGGGTTTTTTTTTTTTTTTTCAGGGGGGTTATTTTTCCTGACTTGTAGAACACTTTGTGGGCTCTATATGGTGGGTTTCGGTTAACTGGTGATTCTGACCATGTGGGTCAATGATGAATCCGCCACGTCGGGGGCACCTTTCCCCCGCGCCTCCTGTTTGGGGGCCCGTGGGGGACTTTGATCAGTGCGGTGCTGCGCCATGATTCGCGCCCGAGGTTAGTGCACTCATAATAACATGGAAAGTCCCCCTCGCCCTTTGTTGGGGCGCAATGCGGGGATTTGGCGCGGGTGCGGGTGGCCTAAATTCCCCGTCCGAGGAGGTGCGCTCATACATGCGGGGAAAAGTTCCAAGCACCTCGCCAGTGTGTGGGGCACAGTGCGGGGACATGGGCGCAGTGCGGGGACATGGGCGCAGTGCGGGACTGCTCCTCACATGTATTCCGATTCGAGACAGGCTGGAAAACAGCGAGAAATCATTAAACATGCCCGTGGGGAAATTGGGAAAAAAAAATCGCCTTTTAAAGGGGGAAAAACATTCTCAGAAAAGACCTCAAACCTCAAAAATAAAAAAATAATTAAAAAAAAATCACTTTCCAAAAATCTAGAACGGCGCAATATCCAGAATTAGGGTATTGGAAATACAGTTATTCAAATTCTGAAAGCTATTCTCATTGGTCGGCAGAAACCGGCCAGTCAGAATAGGAGCGACAGTGAACCATTAAAACCTATGGAGAACAATTGACCAATCAGAATCAAAGGCAGGACAGTTCAAAATACAGTAAAAATGCAGAAAAGAGCTGATTGGTTAAGCTAGCGGGGGCTTGGCTATCTCGGCCAATCAGAATAGGAGCGACAGGGACCCATTATAGCCTATGGAGAAGTTTGAACCAATCAAAATCAAAGGCGGGACAGTTCAAAATACAGTACAAATGCAGAAAAGAGCTGATTGGTTGAGTTAGCGGGGGCTTGGCTATCCCAGCCAATCAGAGCGCGAGCAACTTCTCCCATTGTAGTCTATGGAGAGATTGGCGCAATGCAATCTCGGCTCTCAGCGGCATGCGGCATGGAGTATGAATAAAAAAATTATTTTTATTAGTTGTAAAATATTCTCTGAAAAAGAGCTTAAACATTCTATAAACATAAATCAATTAAATCCCGAACAATGCGTTTGTCGCCGAGACCGGCGCTAAATCGGGAATTGCAATAGAGAGAATTGCTGGGAAATACAGTAATTCAAATTCTGTAAGCGCTTCTCATTAGTCGGCAGAAGCCAGCCAATCAGAATAGGAGCGACAAAGACCCATTATAGCCTATGGAGAAGTTTTGATCAATCAAAATCAAAGGCGGGACAGTTCAAAATAGAGTAAAAATACAGAAAAGAGCTGATTGGTTGAGCTATGCGGGGCTTGGCTATCCAGCAATCAGAGATGCGCTACTTCTCCCATTGTAGTCTATGGAGAGATTGGCGCATGCAATCTCGGCGCTCAGCGCTTGTGCGCATGGAGTATGAATAAAAAACTATTTTTATTAAGTGTAAAACATTATCAGATAAAGCACTGAAACCTTCTCTAAAAATAAATCAGTTAAATCCCTAACACGCGTTTGTCGCCAAGACCGGCGCTACATAAGGAATTGCAATAGAGAGAATTGGCGGGAAATACAGTAATTCAAATTGTTTAAGCTCTTCTCATTGATCGGCATAAACCAGCCAATCATAATAGGAGCGACAGTGGCCCATTCTAACCTATGGAGGAGAATTGATCAATCAGAATAGGAGCAACAGGGATCCATTCTAACCTATGGAGAATAATTGACCAATCATATTCAAAGGCGGGACAGTTCAAAATACAGTAAAAAGGCACAAAAGAGCTGATTGTTTGAAGCGGCGGGGGCTCGTCCAGCTTAGCCAATCAGAGCGGAGCTACTTTCTCATAGACTTCTATGGGGAAAAGAAATTCAGAGCGAGCTCTGTGATTGGCTAAGTTAAAATAGGCGCGGTTATTTTGACCAATGGGAGAGCGAGCGATGCTCCTATGGGTTTTCTAATGCAATCTGAAATAAAACTGTAAATGCCCGAAATCAAATGATAAGAGCACAGACGTTGTCCCGTTGTGTATATAAAATAATATTGAATAATAATATGGGGTTAAAGAAAAAAAAAATTAATTCTATAAATTCATGTTTATTTCTTTATTTTCGTTAGCCAAGGATCAATAGTATGGGTTTAACGAAAATAAAGAAATACAAATGAGTTTAGTGAATTAATATTTTTTTTTTTCGTTACCCCCATATTATTGTTCATTTTATTTACACATCGGGACAACTTCTGTGACAGAGTGTGGAGGTGACGGTGGCAGCCACATCAGCAAGAGCTCAGACAGTGGCACAATGACATTCTGGAGGTGGCAAAAACAGGAGTAGGCCAGAGTGGCACAAGACAAGTGTGGAGGTCAGGCAGCAGCCACAGCAGCACTGAGGTCAGACGTGGCACAATGACACGTGTAGGTTACGGCGCAGCCCCGCACAGCATGAGGTCAGACAGGGCACAATGACATTCTGGAGGTGGCAAAAAAAAGGAGTTTGGCCAAGTGGGACAATGACACAGTGTGTAGGTCGGGGGGTGGCAGCAGCCACCCGCAGCAGCATGAGGGTCAGACAGTGGCACAATGACAGAGTGTGTAGGTCACGGCAGCAGCCACGCAGCAGCATTTAGGTCAGCAGTGCACAAAAGACAGGGTGTAGGTCACGGGCAGCCCCGCAGCAGCAAGAGGTCAGACAGTGGCACAATACATTTGGAGGTGGCAAAAACAGGATAGGCCAAAATTTGGGGCAAGACAAGTGTGTAGGTCAGGGCAAGCGCCACAGCAGCAGCATGAGGTCAGACAGTGGCACAATGACAAGTGTGTAGGTCACGGGAGCAGCACAGCGCAGCATGAGGTCGACAGTGGCACAATACAATGTTGGAGGGTCAAAACAGTAGGCAAAGTGGCCAATGACAGAGGTGGAGGTACGGAGCGCAGCAGCATGAGGTCAGACAGTGGGACAAAACCCAAATGTGTAGGTCACGCAGCAGCCACAGCAGCAGCATTTAGGTCAGCAGTGGCACAATGACAAGTATGTAGGTCACGAAAGCAGCCACAGCAGCGCTGAGGTAGGCAGGGCAATGCATTCTGGAGGTGGAAAAAATAGGAGTGCCACGATGGGAAATGACCACAGTGGTAGGTGGGGCAGCAGCCACAGCGCAGCATGAGGGTAGGACAGGGCACAATGACAATTGTAGTTCAGGGGCAGCACCCACAGCAGAGATAGGTAGACGTGGCAAAAATGACTTTTCGGGGGGGGGTGGCAAAACATTTAGGGGCCCACAGGTGGCAAAATGACAGGAGTGGAGGTGGGCGAGCAATGAGGTCAGACGTGGCACAAGGACAGAGCGTGTAGGTCGGGGCAGCAGCACAGCGCAGCATGAGGTAGACATGGCAAATGATTTTCTGGAGGTGGAAAAAAAGGGGAGTAGGACGAGTGCACAATGACGAGAGTGGAGGTGAGGGGCAGCAGCTGGGTCAGACATGGCAAAATGACATTTGGAGGTGGCAAAAACTGGGTAGGCCCAGAGTGGCACAAGACGGGTGGAGGTGACGGGGCAGGGCAACGCTGAGGCCCGAGGTGGCCATGACAGGGGGGATTCTCCCCCCGCAAAACAGCAGATAAAGTCAGACAGTGGACAATGCAGGGTGGAGGGGGTGGCAATCCCAGTCCTGGTAAAGATGGTTGGTGGCAGATGGAGAAACTGTCAGCGTGTGGGGCACAGGGGGGGCAGCTCAGTAGGGGTGAGGCGGGTTTAGTTTAAACCCCGACTCTTTTTACGTTTGGTGGGGTCAGGGCTGATTAGTTGGCCAAAAGCATTGGTGTGTGGAAATCCGGGCCGACCACGCTGTTTTCTTTGAAAAAGGTCAGTCTTTCCCTTTTCCCCGGGGAAAAAGGGGGTTCTCCTTGGGGAAACGTGCCCCCCCCGCATGAAACCCGTCTGATGCCCCAATGGGGGCAGGAAGCTTCTCCACTGCAAATCGGAAGTGGGCCACACATCCGTTTGGTCCCCCGTTCCGCGGATTTCTAACTGGGGGGCAGAGTGGTCCAAAAGCCACCCCCTTTTGGGTTTCGGGTCTGTCCAGGTCTGCTGTGTGGCGATCCCCTTCACTTGGCGGGTGGGGAAAGTGCATCAGTGATTCCAGACTTGGGTTTGTGCTGTGGAGTGGTACTCTCGACCCCCCACCTTCCCTCAGCAGCGCGGCGTAGTACGTGAGCGTGAAAACCCCCGGTCAGCCTGTCAGAGGGGGACGATGGAATAGGCAGCTGCCAACTGACTACGGGGGTTTTCCCCTATAGTATTTGGTTTGTCCCCCCTCTCAAAGCTGGGAAAAGGCTCCTTTTTTGGACCGGTAGCGAGGGCCCAATGGGTGGAGAGCGAAGTTTCCCGTTTGCGATGCTGATATTCGGTGCACTAGCCAGGCAAATCAGCATGTGCGGGCCCTCTGCACAAAGGGGTTCCCAGGGGCTCCCTGCCTCCCTTCCACTGTATACTGCCACGGTTCTTGGGGGGGGGGGGGGGGGGTCTTTTGCCCCGTCTTTTATCTCCATCTACCCCTCCAGCTGTCCGCCCCCCTCTTTGCACCCGGGAGAAATCATCTTTCACCCGACATGTTTGCTCCAATGTCCTCCCCTCCCCTTTCAGTCCCCCCCGGACTCATGGGCGCGAGATGTAGTCCCACGTTCCAGTCCCCCGCCCCGACAGATTTTTCAGCTCTGTTCCCGGACATGAAGGTGGAATGAGTTTTCTCCCGTATCCTGGCGCTGACAAAAACGTGGGCCCCCGAATGGCCCCAACAACGGGGAGGGGCATGGTGAGCGCCACTGGCGAATAAAAATTTAAAAGGGTAGTACTGTGCCCCGGTTTCAAAAAACGTTAAAGGCCTTTCTTGTTCATTCAGTCGGTCCCAAATGTGCAGGGGAATTCAAGGGGGGAAAATCGCTTCAGATGTGTTGGGGGGGGCCTTTTTGCCGCTGCAACTGAGGAGGGTGTTCCCGGCTTTGTAGGAATGGGAATCAGCAGTTTCCTGGCCATTTTCAGAATCTCTGAAAATCGGGGGGGGATGGAACCTTTTCACAAACCCGATTGAACAATGCGCCCTGAGGGCGCTGGACCCCTCCCCCCTCGGTTTTCAGCGAGGGCACCTGTTATTTTTATTGTCCGTCACCATGGTTCCCATTTGCGTTGGCGGAGAAAGCCCCACATATTTCTTGCTGCATGACGGGGAGTTCCCCCCCTGTGTGACTCTTCGCCGAGGCAAGCCAGGTGTAGAAATGCATGACACCCCTGTGCCTAACTGTGGTATGTGGAGCAGTACTTTTTGGGGGTGAGTGGTGGTGGGGTGGAGGAGGAGGAGGGGCGGAATTGGCGCAGGACGCAGTTTGACAACGTGGAGGAGAAAGGGCGTTTGTCCAAGTTGTTGGGGTGCCCGGGCAGGAACAATTCACCCCGTGGGCCCTAAAGGAATGTACTGGCCTGACCGTAGTTACAGTCCCGACTCCGCGCTGCTCCCTTGGGAAAAAACGATAAGCTCAAGGACTGCCCCCCTTTGTTCTACATATTTATGAAATGCTGATACTGCTTTTGGAAAAAAAAATTACGGTTGGAATTCCATTGGGTGGGACAAAACCATTGTTCTTGAACGGTGCAGAGTCCCCATTTGGAAAGGGGGGGACTGCAGTAAAAAACTTGGACAGGAGCACGGTCAGCTGTGCATTTAGGATGGTTGGACGCATACTGTTGTTTTTTGCAATGCCTCCTGAAGACTGTGGGCCTGGTTTAGGAGGAGCAGGGCATCTAGACCGGGGGATGTGTCAAGGAAACAGTCCCTCGCAGAAGTGGTGGAGCCTTTCTGGTGCAATGGCTTTTCTGCCAGGGCGTGCGCGCGCTGTTGCTGCGGCAGCGGATGGACCCCCAATCAGCCACGTTTCCCCCGGCCACCGGATGGTGAGCTGCATGTGTTGAGCGGGCCGTGGGCAACTTGTTCCCCGGCCCCCCTTCACTTCTGCCCCCAAAATTTTACATTACCCCATTCGGGGCCCCCGGTGTTAGCAAAAAAACTGCCACACCCCCGAGTATGGATTTTACCCCACGCTCCGCCTGAGTGATACTGCCCCGGGTGCTCCTGAGCCGGCCCCTACCCTTCTTGGGCTCGAAACGGGTTTTTTCCCCCTGGGCGCTTGGCTCCCCACCCCCACTGTGCTTCCTGTGATGCCGGCCCAAGCCCTTGCTGGCTGCGCCGTGCTGGCCCCCTTTTTCCCGAGTGTAAAAACCTTGCCCCCCGGCCCAAATGTGGTCGGCTTTTCATATCTATTTGTGTTTTATCTTTAAATGCTGCCTCATCCCCGGTTTTGGTAGGCAGAGGTGCCCCTCACAAAATGATCCCATCCCCTTTTCAACATTATCTTTGCGGCCTACCCCAAGAAGAGGGGTAATGCCCCCATTTTTGGGCGGTAAATTAGGCTAAAGGGCCTCTAAAATTGTTCACCCCTCTTTATAGTTAGCGTGAGCCTGCCACTGTAGATCTTGGCGGGGGGAAACCCGGATGGGAAAAAGGGTGGGTTGGGGAAAGGTGAGGGCCGCTGACTGGGCCCCGGGGGAAATGCCAACGGGGGTTTTGGTGTCTGTGGGTTCCCCAGGGACTTTGGCGGGGGTTTTGTCAGATGTCCTCTGGGGGAAAGTGGATGGCTATTAAACCCAAATCAAAAAACCCTTTGGGGGGTTTGCTGAAAAAACCCCACGGCCGCTAGATGACACTGGCATTTTCGGGCCCTCACCGTGTGCCCCCGTTTGGGGACGTCCCTTGCTTTTGCTGTGCCCTGGGCCTGGAAGTTTTGCCTTGCCACTCGCAGGTAAAGACCCCTGCCCCCTCTCGTCTGAAATACTGTTTGTTCAAAAATGTACAGCCCCACTGTTTGAAAAAGATATTATTTTTTTAAATTATTTTTTTTAAATTTTTTTTATTTTTAAATTATTAAGTTTTTAAAGAGGGCCATTGAATCCAGGCGTGTCCCTTGGGGGGTTACAAAATTTAAACAAAAAATCAAAGAGTCAATGAAAGTGAATAATGAAAATTGGGCCGAGAGGGAGAGGGCCCCTCCCCCGGGGAGGGCTTCCCCAATTAAAGGGGGGGAAAGCGAAAGGAGGGGGAGGGGAGACATGTATGTGGAGGAAGTAGTGACAAGTTTAGTGGGGTTTGTGGGGAAAGTGAAAAAATTTGGGGTTTTTAGGTTGTTTTTGAAGGTGGTAAAAGTGGAGGGAGGTCTGATGTTTTGGGGCAGTGATTTCCCAGAGTGTGGGTAAGCCAGGAGGTCTGGGACGGTTGTGTGAGGAGCGATAAGGGGGGGAGCAGAGGAGAAGGTCCCGAGAGGAAACGGAGATTGGTGAGGGGGGATATTTGGAAAAAATTGGGCAGGATGTATGGAGGGGAGAGGTCGGGGAGCCTTTTGGTCTTTGGGTTTGTAGCTTGAAATGATTTGTTGGGGGGGGGGCAGCCCGTGAAGGGAAACGGCAAAAAAAAGGGGAGAGGGGAGGGAGTAGCGAGGGAGGGTGGATAAAACGGGCAGCAGAGGGAAAAATGGATTGGAGGGGAGCAAGGGTGCTAGACGGGGGGCCACAGAGAAGGATGTTGCAAATAGTCTAGGCGGGAGATGACAAGGGATGGAACCCCGGGATTTTTGTAGTGTCAGGTTTTGGGGAAAGGGCAGATGCGAGGATTTTTTTTAGGTGGAGGCGGCAGGCCGAGGTGAGGGTTTTGGGGGTGTGGTTTTAAAGATAGGGGCCCGGGGTCTAGGGTTACCCCAAAGGGAGCGGACTTGTGGGACCGGTGGAGTTGAGCCCTTATGAATAGAGAGATCAGGGGCGGGGGGTAGGTTGGATTGGGGGAAAGATGATGGT
>JAODAL010051364.1:0-26724 GCA_025379985.1 Phyllomedusa bahiana
ACCATACATGCGGAGACATATACCTTACACAGCCCTAAAAAACCACCATACATGCGGAAAACATATAGCCATACACAGCCCATATAATACCACCATACAGTGCGGAGACATATAGCCATAAACACCCAATAATCCCAACCATACAGTCGCTTGCTGGTAAAAAAACGGGATGGGCCAATCGGGTTTAAGGGGGGTTTCTTAAAAACTACCAATAGTAAGAGAGCACTCTCTAGGGGAATTTAAAAACATGGGAAAACAGAAACAAGGCGCTTTTTAGTGTAAAAACAAACGTAACAAATCGAAAACAACTGGGTGTTATAAACGTCAAAAATTTGGAAAAAAAAAACTCATTTATAAAAATTTATCCTTACTTTTTCTTTTAAACATATTTCGGAGAGTACAAAAAAACCAAATTTTCTTATAAACAAAAAAAAACCCATATAGAACACCCGGTGCTTAAAACGATTGTAGTGGTTTCAGCGTATGAGTTCCAACATGTCTTTTAAAACCTCTAGGTTGCAGTGTTTTTATCTAAAAAACCCAAAACATCTTTCTTTTTTCAATGTATGGAACCCATTCTATGTTTTAAATGGGAAAATATGATCTACAGGAAAATTTTTTTAGGTCTTTAAAATTTCCGGGTTGGTGTACTAGCTTGCAAGGGAAGCCCCCTTTTTTGTTTTGTGTCCCCTTTCTTGACAAAAAGCTCTGGGCCCAATTTAATCTGTTATGGACCCACGGGTGGTCCCCGACATATTGAAGACGGCAGGAGCTTCTATTACATAGATTTTTAAAGGAGCTTTTGCATGAAAGATTTGGAAAAGGGTAGGTAATAGGGGAAATTTGGGTGGGGGGTTTATATTTTTTGGTTAAGGTGCAAATTAGTTTTGGGCACAAAAAAACTGGAAGAAACCACATAAAAACTGCCTGTTATATAGGAATTGTTTGGGCCTTCTAAGAGTTTTTTTCTAAACTCCTGGGGGCTAGAATTTTTTTTTTTAATTTTTAGGACCCCTCCTGAAAACCCAATTGGGTTTTTTCCCGGGGGGATTAAAGGCCCCCGGGAAAAGGGATCTTTTTTTTAAACTTTTTAACCAATTTTTTTGGTGGGGATTTGTTTGATTTAAGGATAAGCAGAGTTAAGGGATAAAAAAGGGGAATGTTTAATTTTTAAAAACTTCTAAACCCTTCAGGGTTTAAAAAAATTAAACAAAAAGGAAAATTAAAAAAAAAATTTTTGAATCCATGGGGGTTTAAAAATTTTTTAAAAATTAAACTTTCCCTTATATTTAACCCCCAAACCAAAGTTAAAACCAACTCTTAGAACCCAACAAAATTTTCCACTATAACAGTCTTTTTTTGCATTGGTACTTCCATTTGTCTGCAATACTATTTGAAACTACCCCAAATAAAACCCCCAAACCAATCCCAATATTACCTACCCTATCAAGTTTCCATCTTACATGCAAAAAGCTCCTTTATAAAACTAAGTAATAAATGCCCTGCCGTCTTCAATATTCCGGTGGGGGCCCCCTTTTGGGCCCCCATATCAGATTAAATGGCCACAAAGTTTTTTTCAAGAAAGGTTACAAAAAAGCAAAACGTGGTCTCCATTGCAAGGGTAGTACAACCCCAAAAGAAAAATTTTTAAAGACCAAAAAATTTCTCCCCCGGGTCAAAATTCCGATAAAACAAAACTAATAAATTCCATTCATTTCAAAAAAGAAAAATGTTTTTTGGGTTAATTTAAAAAAAACACTGCAACCTAGAGGTCTAAATGACATATGGGAAATCATACGCAGAAACCACTACAAACTTCAAGCACCGTTTTCTATAGTTTTTTTTTTATGTGAAAAAAGAAAAATTGGGTTTAAAGTACTCCCCCTCAACTCAGTAATAGAATAATAAGGGTACTTTCTTATAGTGAGTATTTTTCCTTTTTTGACGTTTATAAAAACCCAGTTGTTTTCGATTTTTTTAAGGGTTTGTCTTTCACGACAACGCCTTTACTGTTTTTCCTATGTTAATTCCCATAAAGTACTCTTCCCCTACTAAATTTTTCAGTTCTTAAAACCCGCCAATCCTGAAATTTGGGTATCCATTTTTCAATAGACAAAACCCCCCCTTTTTATTTCCCCATGTTAATTTTCATAGAGAGTACTCTCTCCCAACCCATTGGCCCAAATTTAAAAAAACCCCCCTTCCTGATTGGGTAAATTATTTTTTTTCACAGACAAGCTCCCCCAACGCTTTTCCCTTTAATTTTTCTTTTAAATAAAATCTCTCTTCCATTGGCCAATTTCATAATACCCGCCTGCCTCTGATAGGCTGATTATCCCCTATTCTTATCCATAACCCAAACCCCCCAAATTTTTACATGCATTTCTACATAGGAAGGGAAACCCTTTTCCCTTTCCTTTATTGGCTGGGTCATAATAACCCCCCATTAAACCCTTTTGGTTTAAAAAAAATTTGAGGGGAAATTATACTGTATTTTATTGATACCCTTTTTCATCATTCCTTCACTTTTGGTTAAAATCATATAGACCTGATTTTAGTTTTAAACACGTTTTACTAATAATAAAACACAAAAAATTATTAACCGAAAAGGGTTTTTTTAATAAACAAAAAAAAAATTTTTTAACTTGTATTTAAACAGCAACACATCTTCAGTAAACACTCTTTTTTTTTTTCTAATATAATCATTTTTTTTTTTCCCCAAAAAAAATTGTTTTTTTTTAAAAATCCAAAGTTTATTTTTTCAATGGGTTTTTCCAAAAAAAATGTATCTTAAAATAATGCCAAAAGAAAATGCAAGCAAAATTCTTGCCTTAAACGAGTTCTCCCACGGAGTTTCCCCCCGGATGAAAAAAAACCCAACACCCGGGATTGCTGAAATTATGGACCCCCGCCCAAATCGATACCGGGCACCGACCCCACTCTTTACTGCTTTAAAGTCTGTCACTGATGATCTTTAAATTTACAGCTCATCCAACTAGTCGGCTTTTTTGGTGTGCTGATTGACATCTCAAACCGACCTATACAAAAATAAAATCCCTTTAAATATCCAGTTTGTTTTTTACTAAAAAGCATTACCCTTGAAAATGCCGGGAAAAACGGGGGAAACGCGTTAGGTTTTTTATTTCCCCCTGTTTTTTAAAAGTGGGAGGGTCTACACCCCCAAAATCTTTTAAGAATAAAGACACCTTTTAAAAAGCCAATATTACGGCTCTAGTCATTCCATATTCCACGTGCGCCGGGTCCGCCATTTTACTTTTTATATCTGTGCCTATCCGGCGTTCACCTGAACCCCGGAATCCTTTGGATCAGTAGCAGCCGTGATACGGGCTACGGCATCCAAAAGCCCTGCAAGCGCATATGAGAGTTGTGCCTCTATAATACGAGCGCAACCTCAGAAGGTAAGCACATTTACCTATTTTTAATTTACCGTTATTTTTACCTACTTCACTATTGTGCGCCCCCTTTTGTCTTTTTTTCTTGATCCGACATTTTGTTATATATTGTTGATTCCACAAAATACAACCAGATAAATCCCATATTATACTGCCATATGATTCTTACATAATACTGCAATCAGTGCCCAAATAGTACCGCCATATACTAATATGTAATTCTGGAGGTTTATAACTTTAATCTTCTCCTGACATTCCCCTCCTGAAAAAATCCTTAAAATTCTGGGGCAGGTTGTAGATGATGGAGCTTGGGCCACCTCAGGAACCAGTCTTGATGCATTTAACATATCTGTCCTACAGCTTTGAAAGTTATTGTGTCAGTCCTCACTGTTGTTATAGATTTCTATTCATGAACCAGGAGGATCAGGATGAACAGAGTAACAAGTTACATCTGGATAGGATATGTTTCATCCATCCCAGAGCTCTAATTATTTATGTCAGTCCTCACTGCTGTTATAGAATTCTAGTCATGAATCAGGAGGAACAGGATGAACAAAATAATAAGTTACAGCCAGAAAGTGTATGTCTCCTCTATCCTATAGCTCTGCCTATATAGGTGTTAATCTTTACTGCTGTTATAAAATTCTATTCATGCACTAGGAGGATCAGGATGAACAGAGAAATAAGCTATGGCTAGATAATGTTTGATCTGCGTGTCAGTCTTCACTGCTGTTATAGAGTTCTATTCATGGATGAGGAAGTTCAGGATAAACAGTGATGGGTCCAGTTATGTCTGTCCTTAACCTCCACTTATGTCAGTTTCCCAGAGGATCAAGTCCTATAGATCTCAACCAGGTCTTTTCCATCCCAGCTGCAGCTCTAGCATTCTATTCATGCACCAGGAGGAACAGGATAAACAGAGAAATAAGTTACAGCCAGATAGTACATGTCTCCTCCATCCTACAGCTCTGTGTGTCATTTATGTGTCAGTCCTCACTGTTGTTATAGAATTCTGTTCATGAATAAGGAAGCCCAGGATGGACAGAGTGAAAGGTCCAGGTCATATCTATCCTACATCTCTGCTTATGTGTCAGATTCCACTGCAGTTCAATCATTCTATTCATGAACCAGGAGGAACAGGATGAACAAAGAAATAAGCTACCACCAGACAGTATACGTTTCGTCTATGTTTCAATCTTTACTGTTGTTTTAGAGTTCTATTCATGAACCAGGAGGAACAGGATGAACACAGTGATAAGTTACATCCAGATAGTACTTGTTTCATCCATCCTACAGCTCTGACTAGTTATGTGTCAGACCTCACTGCTCTTATAGAATTCTGTTCATGAATAAGGGAGCTCAGGATGAACACAGTGATAGGTCCAGGTCATATCTTTCCTAACCCTCCGTTTATGCTGGTTTCCCAGTGAATCAAAGTACCATAGACTTCAAAAAGGTCACTTTCATACCACCTGCAGCTCTAGCATTCTATTCATGCACCAGGAGGATCAGGATGAACAAAGTAACAAGTACAGCCAGATAGAACATGCCTCATCCATCCTACAGTTTGACTAATTATGTGTTAGTGTTCACTGTTGTTCTATCATTCAATTAATGAACCAGAAGTAACAGGATGAACAGAGAAATAAGTTACAGTCAGAAAGTATATGTTTCATCCATCCCACAGCTCTGACTAATTATGTGTCAGTCCTCACTGTTATAGAATTCTATCCATGAACCAGGAGGAACAGGATGAACAGAGAAGTACATTTTATCCCTATAGTATATATTTCATCCACCCTACAACACTGACTAATTTTGTGTGTATATATATATATATAATTCTACTCATGGATGAGGACGTTCAGGATGAACAGAGTGATGGGTCCAGTTATATCTATCCTAAATTTCTTTTTATGTCAGTCCTCACTGTTTTTATAGAATTCCATTCATGGACCAGGAGGAGCAGGATGAACAAAGTAACAAGTTACAACCAAATATGTGTCATCCGTCCTACAGCTCTAACTATTTATGCCCGTCTGTTGTTATAGAATTCTATTCATGAACCAGGAGGATCAGGATGAACAGAGACATACGTTACATCCAGATAGCGTCCAGTGTCAAAATATCTCTCAGGTGCCCGGTTTAAAGAGCCCGGATGACCATGTACTATAGGAGATCTAAAGCATTTATATTTGGTTATGTAGAAACAATAAATAGATTAAGACGACGCGTTTCACGCTGCGACCAGCGCTTCCTCAGTGATCTTCCCTGTGTCTATTTTCAGTGCTCTTACAGTATTACATCAGTGAAGCGGCACCTGCTCTCTATTCCATTATTATTTTACATCCAAATAGTATATGTCTCATCTATGTGTCAGTCCTCACTGTTGTTATAGAATTAGGTTACTATGCATTTCATCTTTACTATTGTGAACCAGGAGGATCAGGATGAACAAAGTAACAAGTTAAATCCAGATTGTATATGTTTCATTCATCCTACAGCTCTGACTATTTATGTGTCAGTCCTCACTGCTATTATAGAATTCTGTTCATGAATAAGGAAGCTCAGGATGAACAGAGTGACAGGTCCAGGTCATATCTATTCTAAACCTCTGCTCATGTGTCAGATTCTACTGCAGTTCAATCATTCTATTCATGAACCAGGAGGTACAGGATGAACAGAGAAAAAAGTTACCACCAATATTACTGTTTACCATTTCAATCTTTACCGTTCTAAATAAATTTTAGCATGAACCAGGAGATCAGGATAAAAAAAAAAAGATACAAAAACAAGGTAAATAGTGTTACACCTCCTACGATCAATTATGGTAGTCCTCACTGTTTTATAAATTTTTATTCAGAACCAAGAATCAGGATGACAGAAAAAAATTACATCCAAGAAAACAATTTTAGCCCTCCACAGCCTATTAATTTGTCATCCCCCCTGCTGTTATAGAATTCTGTTCTGAATAAGGAAGCCAGGATGAACGATGAAAGCTCCGTCATATCACCTTAAACCCCACTTTTTGTCAGATTCCACTGCATTCAATCTTCTATACATGAACCAGGAGGATCAGTATGAGCAGAAAAATAAGTTACATCCAGAGAGTACAGATTTCACCACCCCACACTCTGACTATTTATTTCGTCCTCACTGCTGTTATAGAATTCTGTTCATGAATAAGGGAGCTCAGGATTAACAGAGCGATAGCTCCAGGTCATATCTATCTTAAACCTCCACTTATGTGTCAGATTCCACTGCAGTTCAATCATTCTATTCATGAACCAGGAGGATCAGGATGAGCAGAAAAATAAGTTACATCTAGAGAGTACAGATTTCAGCCATCCTACAGCTCTGACTATTTATGTGTCAGTCCTCACTGCTGTTATAGAATTCTGTTCATGAATAAGGAAGCTTAGGATGAACGGAGTGATAGGTCAAGGTCATATCTAGCCTAAATATATCAGTGGATCAAGTGCCATAGACCTTTGAAAGGTCACTTTAATACCGCCTGCAGCTCTACATCTTTCATCACCAGAGGATCAAAATAACAAGTAACAAGACAGCCAAAAACATGCCTCTCCATCCTACTTTTGACTAATTAGTTTAGTTTTCATTGTTGTTCTTCATTCTTTTCAAACCAAATAACAGGATGAACAAAAAATAAGTTACAACCAGACAGTAAAATTTCATCTATTTCAACTTTATTGTTTTAAGAATTCTATCCATGAACCAAAAAAGATCAGGATGAAAAGAAAAAAAATTACAACCAAAAGTAAATTCAAAAAATAAAAAAAAAAAGGGGGGAGAAGTGGCCCTAGTAAAGACCATAACATTAAAAGCACTTAAAACAATTGCCAGGGGCTCACCTTATTTGTGTGAAATTTTCTTTAGAGGCACAACACCATAGGATTTAGGGGGGCTCTGTCCGAGCCTCGGAAACGGGGGGGCCGCGGGTCCCCTCCCCCGGGACCAAAAAAGATGGACAGGGGGTACAAACAATTAGGGGGTCATCTATGTAGCGCCATACCAAACAATATCAGCAAAAAAGGGGGTTAGATCAGAAAAAAGAAAAAGTATTCCCACCAGCCATGAAATATTACAATGGATGGGGGAAAAATTGGGTCCCATTGGGGGACCAGTATTTTTCAAAAAAAATACATCCTAAAATTTAAAAAAATTTTGGTTTTAAAAGGTAAAGCAAACAATCAAGTAAAACTCTTTAAATATGGGTTGAAAATCACTTATTTTCAAGGAACCTAGACAGCGCAAGACAGTGCCCTCGTGGGATAATGGGATAATGATTGTACATCAGCTGAATCCAAAAAATTAAAAGGGCCCTTTGGAAGTTCAGGAAAGAATTGGGACATCACTCGAACCCAAAAAAAACCCGGGATCTTTTTAACAAGGGGTTTTAAAAAGCTGTCCCCGCAAACCCGTATTCTCTTAAAAAACCTACCTGCAACAAAAGACGTTTTTTTGGGGGGTGGAAACCCCTTTTTGTTTGGGGAAATAAAAATATAAGTTTTTTTAAAAAGAAAAGTGATTAAGAACTTTGTTTTTATGGAAAAATTAACTCAAAAAAAAAAATCCCTTATTAACCCTTATTTTTTTCAAAAAAAAAGTAAAAGGGGCGATGAAAAAAACCCTATGTATTTTCATCCTAGGGAAAAAAAGAAAAAAATAAATTTATAACTTTTTTATAAAAAACACTCACCCCCCCACTTATTAGGTAACCCCCCTTCCCCCAAATGCTTTCCCCTTAACATTAATTTCTAACACCAATCACAGGGGGCAAATCATGCATTTAGTCATGTAACATGGTCAGACTCCCTGCGTAAACCGACTCGTATAAAGAAAGGAATTTAGTGCCTTTTAACGGGCTGGTTTTTGGTGCCAGAAGGGGTGTCTGGTATTTTTAAAACTGGGTGAACTCCGGGATTTTTTACGCACAACCATCCAGGGTTTAAAAATGGGCCGAAAAAAGAAAAAAAAAACCAGTGAGGGGGCATTCCTTGGGCGGAAATGCCTTTTGATGCCAGGGTTCAAAGGAAAAAGGGGCAGACAGGTTCACTGATAAAAAGCAACGTGACCAAAAAAGCCACCCTTAACAACCCCAAAGGTGGGAAAAAAGGGGCATCTCTGAACGCACATTACGGCGAACTTTGAGGCAGAGGGGGCTAAAAGCCAGAAACCACACCGGTGCCACCCTTTCACAAAGGGAACGGGAAAAATTTAAAGGCCCAAATTTTCCCCAAAGACCCATCAAAAATTGGACATTAGAAGTTTGGAAAAAAAACGTTCCTGGTCTGAGGGAGTCCGTTTTTTTTTCGCGACATTGGGTTTTGGAAATTTAGAATTGGCGTCAACAAACATGAAACTTTGGATCCATCCTCCCTTTGTATCAACCTTTTAAAGGCTGGGGGTGGTGGCGTAAAGGGGGGAAAAATTTTCCCTTGGCACTTTTGGGGGGCCCCCTTTTTTGGTTTCCCAAATTTGACCCCGGGTTGGGAAACCCCCTTGTGGAATCTATGCCCCCGAAGAATTAAAGGCATTTTCTAAGGAAAAAGGGGGATCCAACCCTTTACTAGCAGGGTGTAACCTAAAAAAGTGGGGGGGGTTGGGGGTGTTTTTTCCCCGTCTAAATAACCACCCCCCCAAACCCTTGTCTCCCGGGGGCGAAAAAATAAATTATTTTAAAATGTTCTCCAAAATGACGAGGCTTTTTTTTTTCTGAAATGGTTAGTTTTAATCTGTGGTGCGTCAACAGAGTTGGAGAAAAACCCCTGCCTTATCTTTTCCTCCTAAAGATCAAAAGAAATGTTTCGGTTTGGGGAAAGGAATAAAAATCCCTTTATTCTTCCTTTTAAAAATTAGGAAAGGGAAACCCTTAAACCCCAGCCCCAAAACCCCCTTTTTCCCTTTCAAAGACTGAAAAATTCCCGAAAATTCCCCCAATTCGGAAGGGACAAAGCGGGTTTTAAAACCCGTTTGTAAATTGCCTACAAAATTCCCAAACCCGGGGACTTCAATGTGACAACATAAAAAAAAGTCTACGGATAGAAAATATCCTCGCAAATTTTATTTACTCCATAAATTTTTCCCCTAAAAACATAAAAAAGGGGGGTGGGAAAAAAGATAGACCACGGGAAAAAAAGAGCAAATTGAATTCAGAGAAAAAAAGAGTGGTATTTTAAAAATTTAAAAGACCTGAACATTTAAGCCCCTTTACTTTTTCCCTTTTGGTTGACCCCTTGGATCCCCGCTGCGGATCTTTTGTTTTTTGGGCCCCGGCCCCGGGCTTTTTTTTGATTCCGCTTATTTTTAATTAGTATAAAAAAACCCCATTTAGGTTCAACAGCATCCATTCCCTTTCCGAAGGGGTGTCAGAAAATTTCCATTCAGTGGAACTAATCCCACCTTTTTTTGAAACTTTTGGGAAACCCCTATTTTTTTTTAAAGGGTATGGAGCGGGGATTGACCCAAAAATTTTTCCGGGAGACCAAGTTTTAAACTTGCCCCTTTTTTATAGCCCTGAAAAACTCGTTTTAATTTTGTTTTGGCTTAGTCTCTGTGTTTGTATTTTTTCCATTTCCCCAAAATTTCCCTTCCTGATTTTAAAAACCCAAGGTTTTAAAAAACCCCAAATTTTAAAGGGAGAAATTTTTTCCCTTGCAAATTCTGTATTTTTCAAAAAACCCTTTTTTGTAATACGGTTTTTCCCATGTTCCCCCCTAATAGCCCCTTTTAAATTTGTTTGGGAACAGTCCACTGAGGATTTTTTCCCTTTCCCTTTCTTAAAATCCTCGGGGTATTTGGGATGGGGGAAACTTGCGAAAACGTAACCCTCGAGGTATCATTTGTTTTTTCAATGTAATTTTTTGGGGGTTGGGAAAGGTCCCACCATGTTCTCTTTTTCCAGATTAAGATTTTTTCTCAAATTTGGGAGCCATATGGGTTTTAAATTTCCCAAACTTTCCGGGATGTTTTTTGGACAGGGGTTTGAAAATAAAGCACTTTTGGGCCCGACCGGTTTTTACAATCATAAATGCTTTAACACAAAAAAAAATTTGTTTTTTGCACACAATCGGGGGTCGACCGGCTCAACATCAAATTAGGCTGCCCCCCGAAACCCTTCACTCCCCATGGGGAAAAAGGGAAAAAATAAGGAAAATGTACGTGCGGGGAAAAGGGAAAGGGAAAACCCCAAATTTAAATGCAAATAGACATAGTGTTGTTTAAAAGGGGCCCCCCACCTTAGCACTTACCCCCCGAGCCCTTTTTCCGGGCAATTCACAAACCATCAGGGCTGCTTTTTTCCTGGATGCTTTAGGTGCGGTAAACGGCAGTGCATTTTTTGGCAGTGTGTTTAAACCATCCCAAACCTTTAAACCCTTTAGAACGGGTAAGGACAAAACTATCAAACAGAAAATGAAAATTTTGTAACCACATATGTTTTTATTTAGTAACGTGTCTCCAATTTGGGTTTTCAATATGAGCTCAAAAAACTTGAAAACCCTGCAAGCCCGCATCAGAAAACATCAAACTGAACTAGGGGCCGGGCACACAGGGATCTGCTGTGTCCGTCACTGCATCCAATCCCCAAGCGGGGATTTTGTGAAACACTTCAATACAAGGTATGAAAAGCCCCGTGTTCCACCAAGGGGGGGAGACCGCAAAAGATTTTACTCAATCGCAGTCTTTTTTGGATCTTCACTTTGAAGACAATTTTTGCCATAGGGTTAAACAGTAGGGAGGGGTTTGATTTTTTCACTATTTTAAAGTTAATTTTTCAGTAATCACCTTTGGATTTTTTCCCGCTTACTTTTGTTTTGTTTCCTTTTTTACACGCCAAAACATTTTCCAAATTTTTGTGATTTCCCAAAAATTAACATTGCTCATAGGCTTTTTCCTGTCTTTTCTTTTAAAATTTTGCTACGACTAAGGGCCGGGATTCCCAAAAGGGCCCGAAAAAGGGGTAAAAAATTTGTCCTGGACGTCTTGTTTTTTACTTCACCTCAATAAACTGGATTTTTCCCGCATCTTTAACCGAGCTGACATTTACTCTATTTCTGGACACCGCTTCCGGGGATCCTGCACGGCCAGCGTTTTTGGTGACTGGTTTTTTTTCCCCTATTTGCATCACAAAGTAAATAGGGTACAACCACCCACAGCTCTTTTATGTGTCCCCGTCCTCACTTTTTTATTTTTAGAATTCTGTTTTCCCAACCCCGGAGGAAAAAGGATGAAAAAAGAAAAAAATTTTTAACCAGATAGTTTCGGTTTTTATCCATTCCGAAAATTTTGACAAACACTCCTCACATTTGGTTTTAGAATTCTATCCATGAACCAGGGGGAACAGGATAAAAGATAAAAACCTTTTTTCCATATAGTATTATTTTTATCCACCCTACTACCTTACAAATTTTAAAAGTCAGTCCCCAAATTTGTTATAAATTATATTTATGGATTACAAGCTCAGGATTTAACATTTCCGGGCATATCTTTTCCTAAACCCCCTCTTAAAGTCACTTTTTTCCCTTTTGGGAAAAAGTCCCATAGGGCCACAATTAAGTTTCCCCTTTTATCCCATTTACAGATTCACCTTTTCTGTTGCAAAAAATTCCTTTTTTTGGGACCAGGGAAAAACAAATGAAAAAAGAAATAAGTTTTCAACCCGATACTACAGTTTTTATCCATTTTAAAAGCCCCCGACTAATTATTTTCCCTCTTCAAATTTTTATAGAATTCAAACCATTAACCAGGGGGGAAAGGGTGAAACAGAGAAAAAAGTTTTCAACCAGTTCCCTTAAACCCCGCCCACAAATTTTTATTTTTTGTCCCGTCCACACTGTTAATTTTAAAAAATTCTGTTCATGAATAAGGGAAACCTCAGAGAACAAAGTGACAGATCCGGTCCCCTAAACTAATTTCCCAAACCTCTGCCAGTGTCAGATTCTACAGCAGGTTTCAATTTATTCTGTTTCATGAACCCGGAAAGGGAAAAAGGATTTTAACAGAGAGAAAAAATTTTCCCCCCAGATATTTTTGTTTCACCAGGGCAACTTCACTGTTGCTTTTATAATTTATCATGGGGCGCAGGAGGGTCAAATGAAAAAATAAGATCAAAATTTCAAAAATAAATACTATACTATACAACCACAAGGTAAATAGTGTTACATCCATCCTACAGCTCTAATTATGTGTCAGTCCTCACTGTTTTTATAGAATTCTATTCATGAACCAGGAGGATCAGGATGAACAGAGAAATCAATTACAACCAGGTAGTATGTGTTTCCTCCATCCTACAGCTCTGACTAATTATGTGTCAGTCCTTACTGTTGTTTTAGGATTCTATTCATGAACCAGGAGGAGCAGGATGAACAGAGAAATCAATTACAACCAGGTAGTATGTGTGTCCTCCATCCTACAGCTCTGGCCAATTATGTGTCAGTCCTCACTATTGTTTTAGCATTCTATTCATGAACCAGGAGGAGCAGGATGAACAGAGAAATCAATTACAACCAGGTAGTATGTGTGTCCTCCATCCTACAGCTCTGACTAATTATGTGTCAGTCCTCACTGTTGTTTTAGCATGCTATCCATGAGAGTATCGGATGGAATGTCCGATTGCTCTGTCTAGGGTTTGTATATCCTCGCACAATGGATGACAGCTGCCGCCCTCAGAAAAATCAATTTACAGACCAGGTAGCGGCTCCGCAGCGATGTGACCCCGATTCCTATAATAGGTTTGGTTTGTTTTTCTGCTTCAGTCACCATATTACAGAATCTGCGGCTCCTTAAATATGTCACAAATCCAGCACAGCAGCAGAAATCCTGTGCGGGGGTGAGGGGCGGGAAGCCATGTTCGCCAGGAGAGGGGGATTCCAGCTCAATCACTGGATAAGGAGAAGTTCTGCAATTTTCTAATATATTTTATATTTCAGCTCCTCACCCTTTTCAAAATCTCTGCTTGCTGTCAGTAAACGGGGACAGTCTTGTTCACATCCATGGACTGGAAGCCGGTACAAGTCTAAGGGAGTGTTCACACGGTGTATTGCGGCGCGCACTGTTTCCTATGGGCATTTTACAAGCGAAAAACGCATCAAGAATTGGGTAATTCGGTCCAAAAATTGGGTCCAAAAATTGGTCGGCACTTACGCTTGTGATATACGCTTCGCATGGACGATGAGGCGTATGTTACGTTATAGTCAATGAAGGAAGATTTGAAACTTGTCCGTGGTGGATTTAGTTCAGGCTTTTGCTCCGAAGAGTCACTGAAGCTTGGTGGTTACAGTACTATGAAGAGGCGCCAAAGCTTGGTACCATTCTCCATTCAGTTCTGAGTAGGTGGGACCTGCACCTATCTCGATAATGGAACCGTGAAACCACTATCTTAGGAAGCAGAAGTGGCCACGCTTGCGCAGTTACTCTCCATTCATTTCAATGGAAATTCCGACTACAGCCAAGCGGTTGCATTCGCCATTGAAGTGAATGGAGAGTAACTGCGCAAATGCGGCCACTTCTCCTTCCTAATATGAAGGTTTCAGGAGCCCAGGGCCCACCTACTCAGAACTCAGATTGAAATGAGTGGAGAATAGCCGCACATGCGCAGCCACTCCTCCATCCTAAGTTGGCGTTTTAAGCAGGGGTGTAGCTATAGGGAGTGCAGGGGTAGCAGTCGCTACCAGGACCTGCAGCCTGAGAGGGCCCCAAAACCCCTTCTGAAACAGCATTGTCAATGGCACATGGTAACTGAGGGGCCCCATTTCACTATTTGCACTAGGGCCAAGAAGCTTCAAGCTATGCCTCTGGTTTTAAGGTTCTCATTTTCGAGACAGGTGCAGGTCCCACCTATTTAACTGTACATGGAACTCCCATTGAAATGAATGGAGAGTCACCGCGCAAGCACGGCCATTTCTCCATTCTAAGCTGGGAGTTTTTGGGGCCCAGAGGTGGGACCCGCACTTATCTCACATTGGTGGTATATCCTACCAGTATGCCACCATGCTGTTTTACAGAGCCACAAGCAGCTTGAGATTTATGCTTCCTGTCTCTTCCTGGTCAGGTTTTGGGGGGTTCTATAGCAGTGATTAGCATATCAGTTCCATAAACACAGCTCTTCTAATTGCACTGACATGAGAGCAGGAGATCTTTTCTAGGGCCTTCTTCTCCATTGGGCACACTAGGCAGTTGCTCAGGGGCCCCCTAAGTATGGGGGCCCCAGGTGGTATATGTATGTCCCAGGAATTTAACTGTTCATGTGTTTTTAGGATGTGCAAACAGTTAGACACCATGGTGGAAAAGGGAGCCAAAGGCTCCCTGCTCCGCCAATGAGGCTGCAGCCTGGCAGTGCCCAGACATAAGTGGCATGATAGTATGAGTATGCTTGGGGGGGACTCGAGGCATGGCCTAGTGTGATGTCATGTATTTGGGCAGGGCCTACTGCAGTGTTATGCCTGGAGGCCCATAATGCTGTTAAGACAGCTCTGATCTTATCTATAGAACAGAGAGCTTTAGAAGTAATTAATCTCCTTTGTTTGTTAGAGATAACACACTCTGCTTTCAAGCTGCAGGCGTCCTGTGTGCCAACCTGTGGGGATGTCACTTCCTTCTTTCAGATAAAACAAAGAGCAGAGAGAGGGAAGGGGAAAGCAGGACGGTAGCCAGAAAAACCTGTGTACCCGCAGAGTAGATAAAATCTCTCTGATCTCCTCAACAATACAGAATAAATAAAGCCATGTATTTGGAAAAAGATCTCCATTTACCATTCCCTACATGCTGAAAGTAATCTTTGTAGTGAGACAACCCCTTTAAGAATCAGATAAGATGGGCCGTATGATGAGCGAACGTTCCACTGGAAGATACTGAACATTCTAAAGATGATACAATCTAGTAATGATACATTGGGGACTGTTCTATTTCTGGGGCCGGCTATTGAGTCCCGTCTTGTGGTGTCTCATCCCTGCGGCTGTGACTTCTTCACACAGACATCAATGAGAGATTGATTTTTCATCATGTGGTGATTTCATAAAAGGTGTCATGTAAATCACCTGGTGTCGGCGGCCCCGTCCTCTATGGGGGCTCCGGCCTTTCATCCATCATTGAGCTCAGGCTAATTACCTTTTGTCTATTTTTAGCATGAGCTAAAAAAATATAATCAAAGGGAGGCCTTTCATGTACGAGGGCTGTGATTTGATGAATGTGCTCCCTCTATGTTCATTATAGGTGGGGACAGTCACTCCTGTCTAGGAAACAATTTCTGTATTTTCTATGCATGAGCTCAGTCCTCAGTCAGACCCGCATCGCACATGGGTCTGTACTGTCCTTTATCTTCTGTTTTCTGATACAGACACATTCCAGCGCTAAAATCAGACAGAAACATTACCACCACTAGGTGGAGCTTCAGAGGGCATTCGTGCATACATCTGGATTGAAGGATGTGCTCCCTGCATGGGTTTCTATTAAACAGCACACCGTGTGGTCTGACTGGGTACTACAAGTAAATCTAAAAATTGGCTTTAAAGAGGGTTATTCAACTTAATTTAAAATAGGGCCAGGGTGGGAAAAATTAGAAAAAAAAGGTTATACCTACTAATGTGCCCTCCACTGCTGCCTCTCCAGAGCTCGCTGAGACCCACTTCTCTTCACTTCTGGGTTCTTGTCACAAACACACAGGGGAGGCTCGCACTGCATTCGTCACTATGGGGAACAAGTCTCTACTGTGGGTCAGGAAAGAAACCCAAAAGTGAAGAGGAGCAGATCCTAAGGAATTCTAAAGTGGTAGCAGTGGGGGACAGGTAGGAAAGTATCACCCCCCCCCCCCTTCATCTTGGCTCCATTTAAAGGGGTGTCCCCACCTAGGGCTGCCATCAGTCATCTCTTAACCATTTCAGGACCCCATATAGACAAATCAAATGGGGCCCCCACCCATTGCTAGTTCCTATTTTTTAACATATCAGTGGGCCCCTTTTTGATTAGGGCCTCTGACAGAAGTACTGCCCGTACTGCCCTTTTGGCACTTCTGTCCCCACCATAAACTTTGATGGCATATTGATAGTTATAATGGGTGCGGGTTCTATCTCTAGGACCCACACCTACCTCAGGAACAGGCCTCCGCTAGAGTTGGCTCAGAATGGAGAGCTTGGATTGCTTGTACTCAAAATCTTTGGAGCCCAGTTCCCCAGATAGGTGCAGATCCCATCTCTGAGACCCTCCCGGATTCACACATATCTCAGGAACAAGCCCCTAAAAGTCTTTTTGTTCTATGGGAGTTCCCAGTACAGGGGAGCGGTGTTCTCCATTCTGCTCTATGGGAGTTCCCAGTACAGGGGAGCGCTGTGTTCTCCATTCTGTTCTATGGGAGTTCCCAGTACCTGGGAGCGCTGTGTTCTCCATTCTGTTCTATGGGAGTTCCCAGTACAGGGGAGCGCTGTGTTCTCCAATCTGTTCTATGGCAGCTCCCAGTACAGGGGAGCGCTGTGTTCTCCATTCTCCTCTATGGGAGTTCCCAGTACAGGGAGAGCGCTGTGTTCTCCATTCTGTCTATTGGAGTTCCCAGTACGGGACGCTGTGTTCTCCATTCTGCTCTATGGAGTTCCAGTACAGGGGAGCGCTGTGTTCTCCATTTGTTTATGGGTTCCATAAGGACTTTTTCTTCTGCTATGGGATTCCAGTACCGGGCAGCGCTGTGTTCTCTCCATTCTGTTCTATGGGGTTTCACCCATCTAGCTAATAATGCCAATGGGAATTTTCCCAGTTTTACTCATCTCTTGCTTGAGAAAACTTCTGTAAATTGGGAACAGTTGAGCAGTTCTTCTTCTCTATCAAAGTTGTGGAATTCATTCATGGAAATCCCAACAGTATACACATTCAAAAACAACACTTTTGGCAAGAAAAATTATTCCAGAATGTAAAAAAATTTGCATAAAAAATGTAATTGTAAAAACGTAAAATAAAATTTCAACATGGGAAACGGACGTTGTGGATAATTAACAATTAAAAGAGTTTTTGGGCATCTCCAATACATTCGATCTGTTCTGGAGTAAAAAACTATTTGGAAACATTCTGTTTGGCGTCCAGATTACCAGAGATTCTAGATTCATATCTTCCAGATAATCAGATTTTCTCTTCTTATAGCCAAACAAACTCAAAGTCATTCTATTCGAAAGTCTGAGGAAAAACAAGATGAACTTTTCCAAGTAAAAGTCAAGTAGGACACAAAAGACTGTAATAACCTCAACTTCCTTCAAGCCTGAAAGTCAGGGCAAGTATTTTTGTAAATGTTCCATTTGATTATCCCATCTTTACGCAGTAAATTGGATTAGCCAGGCGCGTTATCTGGACCCGGCCCAAGGAGTCATGTTTGAGATTTTGTTTTACTATTTTTGGAGCGAGAACTATTTCCGTAATCTCAGCAAAGTGCCAAAAAAGTCATCCGCGGGATTGTGTTTCTCACTAGTCATTAATTATACCTGTGGGAGACTGCGCTTTATGGGAGTGCGCCAAATTCCACCGGATTAAGATAAACAGATTATCCGGGTTATGAAAATTCCTTATTAGTCATCAGTAAAGGATTATCGAGATATGGAGTAGAGAGAAAACAGACCGTACAGGAACTAAGATCCAAATAGAACATTACCTGGAGCTCATGGTATCCCTCTACTAGTGCAAGCCATGGTCCTAAATTAGGAGCAAGCCAAATGGATGACTAGGAGGACTTTAGATGTAGAACAATGAGTGCCAGATCCCAATAATGAATGAACAGTGGTGCACAATATTTACTCCTAGGTGCAAAGATTCATATACCCCTTTATCTAAATACTCTGGTCAAGGAAAAGTAGTGTGATTACACCTTTCCTGGGAAGTAATATGCCCAATTTGCCCCCAGTTATAACTCCGTATATTCCTCAAGATGACCAGACTGCCACCAAATACTGCAGTTGTGGTAGACTAATGACTAGGTCGAATGGGTTTGGTTCAACAGCAGTTCGGTACTTGGGATGTCCTGGAAATGAATCCCATTAATGTTCATGGAGTTAAAATTAAAGATGTGCTTTCTGACCTCTGAAAAAAGCACATCTTTAATTTTAACTCCAGCAAAATCCCTCTAAAAGTGTATGGGGTTTGGAATGACCTCTAATCCCAGCCCTAAATGTAAATCCATTCCTAACTTCAACTCCAACCTTAACCCAGCTCAAAGAAAAACTCCAACCCTAAATCCAACCCCAACCACAGCTGAAAGAAAAGGCCCAACCCTAAATCCAACCCTAATTTAACTCTAAACATGACCTCAACTAAAACCCCAACCCTACCCCAACTCCACCCATAATCCCAACTCAAAGAAAACCCCAACCATACCCAACTCCAATCATAACCCAAACTCAAAGAGAACCCCCTTACCCTAATTACAACCATACTCCAACCCTAGCATTAACTCTGTCCGACTCAAATTATAAACCCAAATCAAAGAAAAACCCCAACCCTAATTCTAAGCCTAACCTTAACATGAACTCCAACTCTAACCACAACTAAAAGAATGGCCCACCCTATCACTTACCCCAACCTAACTAAAACCCCAACCCTACCAATTCTATTCAAGAAAATCCACAACCCTAATTCCAACCTTACCCATCTTAATCCTAACCCAACTCAAAAAAACTCCAACCCTAATTTCAATCATACCCATCCCTAACTTAACCTCCCTACTCAACCTAAACCCCAAATCAAAGAAAAACCCCAACCCTAATTCCAAGCCTAACCTTAACACAAACTTCAACTCTAACGACAACTAAAAGAATAGGCCCAACCCAAACTTCAACCTTACCCCAACCCTAACTAAAACCCTAACCATACCCCAACTCCAACTCAAAGAAAGTCCACAACCCTAACTGAAACTCCAATCCTAACCACAACTAAAAGAATAGGCCCAACCCTAACTTCAACCTTACCCCAACCCTAACTAAAACCCCAACCATACCCAATTCTATCTCAAAGAAAATCCACAACCCTAATTCCAACCTTACCCCATCTCTAATCCTAACCCCAACTCAAAGAAAAACTCCAACCCTATTTTCAATTATACCCCAAGCTTAACTTTAACCCTACCCCAACTCCAACCCTAACCCTAGATCAATGAGAAACCCCAAACCTAATTCCAAGCCTAACCACAACTAAAAGAATAGGCCCAACCCTAACTAAAACTCCAGCCATACCGAAACTCCAACCCTAACCCCAACTCAAAGAAAATCCACAACTCTAATTACAACCTTACCCTATCTCTAATCCTAACCACAACTCAAAGAAAAACTCCAACTCTAAACTCAACCAGACCCCAACCTTAATGTTAACCCTACCCCTACTCCAACCCTAACCCCAAATCAAAGAAAAACCCCAACCCTAACTGACACTGCAACAAAAACTCCAACCCTAACCACAACTAAAAGAAAAGGGCCAACCATAACTTCAACCCTACCCCAACTCTAATCTTAAACCCCAACTCAAAGAAAACCTCCAACCCTAATTCCAACCATGTCCCAACCCTAGGCCCCAACTGAAATTTGGAAGAATTTATTGAAAATGTATTCCTAACCTTAGTCCTAACCCCAATTTAGAGTTAGCTTTGGAGTTTCAGTTGGGGTTAGGGTTGGAGTTGGGTTAGGGTTTAGTTTTTTGGTAGGGTGTACCGCGACTGCGAGTCTAACTCAAAATCAAAGAAAAACCCCAACCCTAACTTCAACCCTACCCCACCTCCAACCCTAGCCTCAACTAAAACCTAAACCCTACCCCAACTCCAACCCTAACCCCAATCGAAACTCCAACGCTAACCCTAAATTGGGGTTAGGACTGAGGTCAGGGATAATTTTTCAGTAAATTATTCATAATTTCAGTTGAAACTGAAATTGATGATATTGGGGTTTAACTTAACTTTGACCTGAATAAGAAATGCAACACTACTAGTGATTCAAAGAATCAGAATTTTTCAGACTGTAGTGCAATTCTCAATCTCTAAGTCAGTATTGTAGTCAGCATCTAATGTTGCAGGTTTACTAATGCATTGAGATGTATGTGACGTTCGAGTGTTCCCAGTTTATGACCCTTCTTGCCCTGTATCCAGTAACCTCACAAAGACATAAAAAAATCCTGCAAGTAACTTTCAGCCACAGTTGATGTGGATCCTATACTTGTATCAGAAGTCCTGGACTAGGTGGAACCACAGGGGACTTCTTTCTCACAGCTGTACCCCCCCCTCCCCCCCACATGTACATAAAACCTTTGGAAAAATCCTCATCCAGGGGGTGTTATATCTGTAAAATGCAATCAGCCATAGATTAGCCTTGAAAACGTATCAGCTGTCCGGGAACCTCGTGTCTGGTTCCTTAGCCTGGTCTTCCAAAAGAACTCATTTAGTGGCAGTGCTACAGCATTGGGGAAAGAGTGTACAAACATACCATACCAATGTGACCATGTAAATCAGATCAGTGCTTGTGGGACACAGCTTGGCATTGAGCCCTGCATCTCAAGCTTGACCAGCTTCTATTCTCACTACTTGGATCTAAAGATTATAAATTTTTTTAGCCCACATATCTCTGTCTATAAAACTTCCAGTTTCCAACCACTTGAAACTTACATTTAGCACATTGATAACATATAGATAAGATACAAGGTGGTCGGTCACTTTCACTTGTTCCTTACATACCATCAATATGCACCACCAGCACTTCTGTAATATATAAGGTGGCCATGATGGTCTACAGAATGGTGGTCATGTGTGGTCACCTCTTAGAGTGGGGTCATATAGAGTGATTGGGCACCATCAATGCCCAGTGCCTTACATGCCATCGATATGCTCCACCAGTGCTTCTGTAACATAAAAGCTGGCCAAACTGGTCTCTAGAAGGGCAGTCATGTGTGGTCACCTTTCAGAGTGGGGTCATATAGAGTGATTGGGCACCATATAAATGCACAGTACCTTACATGTGATCGATATGCACCACCAGCACTTCTGTAACATAGAAGCTGCCCACGCTGGTCTCTATAAGAGCGGACATGTGTGGTCACCTCTAGGAGTGCAGCCATATAGAGTCATTGGGCACCATCAATGCCCAGTGCTTTACATGCCATCGATATGCACCACCAGTTCTTCTGTAACATAGAAGGTGGCAATGCTGGTCTCTATAAGAGCGGACATGTGTGGTCACCTCTAGGAGTGCAGCCATATAGAGTCATTGGGACCATATAAATGCCCAGTCCCTTACATGTCATCGATATGCACCACCAGCACTTCTGTAACAGAAGCTGGCCAAGATGGTCTACAGAATGGTGGTCATGTGTGGTCACCTCTCAGAGTGTAGTCATATAGACTGATTGGGCACCATATAAATGCACAGTCCCTTACATGTCATCGATATGTACCACCAGCACTTCTGTAACAGAAGCTGGCCAAGATGGTCTACAGAATGGTGGTCATGTGTGGTCACCTCTTGGAGTGGGGCCATATGGAGTCAATGCCCAGTCCTGAAAAAGGATATTTAACAGGAAACTATGTTGTAGCCCTCCAGACCCAGTTCTGCTTCACTAGATGGCACATGTCCCTTCAACCATGACTTGAGAAGAAGACAAGTTGGGTAGGGTTGGAAGCCTGCAGCTGGCATCCCTAATACACCATATGCATCATAGTCCCATTGTAATTAGGGGAAGATTTTGACCAGGACTTGAGGAAAAAACAGAACATCCCATGAGAAGATGAAGGAGCCACAATGCTTTATTGATCAGACAACACTAAAATGGCCAATAACAGGGAGCAATAGAATATATTATCAGGCGTTAAATTTTGTGCATCTCCAGGAGTCGATTGCATTTCAAAACTCTCCGCGGACTGTAAAAAACTCCCTAATTTTAGTCACTAAAGAGAAATATTGTGTGTGGCTGAGGCTCTAATTTACTGCAGATCTGGTGGCTAATTATTGGAAATGAATGACTGTGAAAACGAGCGTTACCACCGAAATCGTACACCGGCTGCTCTCGCTAACCGTGTAGTCTCCAGATGTGCCAAGCAACCAAAATGGATTTGTGACTGTATTTAACCCAACAATATTGGACTCAGATGTCCGGGAACCTGAGATACGGGGAACTGTTTGTTGGGTCCTTTACATACATAGACAAAATTGTTGTTCCCCTTCCGTTAAAGAAATAAAAACCCACAACGGTCACTGAAACAAATCGAAACTGACAGAAGTCATAATGAATTTGAATTTACTGAAAATCAACTAATGAAAATCAGACATTGCATTTGAATTGTGTTTCAGATGAGAAGAAAAACTAATAAAACTGGTCTGGACACAAATGCTGGATCCTTAACGTAATATTATGTTGCAAATTATATTAAGGTAATCACTGCAAACATACGATTTCTGTAACTCTCAATGAGACTTCTGCCCATGTCCACAGGTATTTGGCCCACTCCTCGTACTCCAGCTGTCCACAGGTATTTGGCCAACTCTTCATGCTTCAGCTGTTCAAAGGTATTTGGCCCATCCTCATGCTCCATATATCCACAGGTATTTGGCCCACTCCTCATTCTCCAAATGTCCACAGTTATTTTGCCAACTCATCATGCTCCAGCTGTCCACGGGTATTTGGCCCACTCCTCGTGCTCCAGATGTCTACATTTATTTGGCCCACTCCTCTTTCTCCAGATGCCCACAGGTATTTGTCCCACTCCTGGTACTCCAGCTTCTCCCAAGTAATTGGCCCATTCCTCATGCTCCAGCTGTCCACAGGTATTTAGCCCAATCCTCATGCTCCAGATGTCTACAGGTATTTAGCCCAATCCTCATGCTCTAGCTGTCCACAGGTATTTGGCCCACTCCTCATTCTCCAATTGTCCACAGGTATTTAGCCCAATCCTCATGCTCTAGCTGTCCAAAGGTATTTAGCCCAATCCTCATGCTCCAGATGTCTACATGTATTTAGCCCATTCCTCATGCTCCAGCTGTCCACAGGTATTTAGCCCAATCCTCATGCTCCAGATGTCTACAGGTATTTAGCCCAATCCTTATGCTCTAGCTGTCCACAGGTATTTGGCCAACTCCTCACTCCAGCTGTCCTCAGATATTTGGTCCACTCTTCGTGCTTCAGCTGTCTACAGGTATTTGGCCCACTTCTTGTGCTCCAGCTGCCCACAGGTATTTGGCCCGCTCCCTGTGCTTCAGCTGTCCACATGTATTTGGCCCGCTTCCTGTGCTTCAGCTGTCCACATGTATTTGGCCCACTCCCTATGCTTCAGCTGTCCACATGTATTTGGCCCACTTCCTATGCTCTAGCTGTCCACAGGTATTTGGCCCACTCCCTGTGCTCCAGCTGTCCACAGGTATTTGGCCCACTCCCTGTGCTCCAGATGTCCACAGCTATTTGGCCCACTTCTTATGTTCCAACTGTCCATATATATTTGGCCCACTCATCTTGCTCCAGTTGTTCACATGTATTTGGACCACTCCTCATGCTCCAGCTGTTCACCGGTATTTGGCCTACTCCTCGTGCTCCAGCTGCCCACAAGTATTTGGTCCACTCCTCATGCTCCAGATGTTCACAGCTATTTGGCCCACTCCTCGTGCTCCAGCTGTTCACTGGTATGTGGCCCACACCTCCTGCTCCAGCTATCCACAGGTATTTGGCCCCCTGGTCATGCTCCAGCTGTCCACAGGTATTTGGCCCCCTTCTCATGCCCCAGCTGTCCTCAAGTATTTGGCTCACTTCTCATGCTCCAGATGTCTACAGGTAGTTGGCCTACTCCTCATGCTCCAGATGTCTACAGGTATTTGGCCCACTCCTCGTACTCCAGCTGTCCACAGGTATTTGGCCAACTCTTCATGCTTCAGCTGTTCAAAGGTATTTGGCCCATCCTCATGCTCCATATATCCACAGGTATTTGGCCACTGCCTCGTGCTCCACCTGTCCACAGTTATTTGGCCAACTCTTCATGCTCCAGCTGTCCACGGGTATTTGGCCCACTCCTCGTGCTCCAGATGTCTACATTTATTTGGCCCACTCCTCTTTCTCCAGATGCCCCCAGTATTTTGTCCCACTCCTGGTACTTCCAGCTTCCCCCAAGTAAATTGGCCCATTCCTCATCTCCAGCTGTCCCAGGTTTTAGCCCAAATCCTCATGCTCTCAGATGTCCTACAGGGTACTTAGCCCAATCCTTCATGCTCTAGCTGTCCACAGTAAATTGGCCCACTCCTCATTCCCCAATTGCCACAGGTATTAGCCCAATCCTCATGCTATCTCTGTCCATAGGTATTTAGCCCAATCCTCATGCTCCAGATGTCTACATGTATTTAGCCCATTCCTCATGCTCCAGCTGTCCACAGGTATTTAGCCCAATCCTCATGCTCCAGATGTCTACAGGTATTTAGCCCAATCCTCATGCTCTAGCTGTCCACAGGTATTTGGCCAACTCCTCGCTCCAGCTGTCCTCAGATATTTGGTCCACTCTTCGTGCTTCAGCTATCTACAGGTATTTGGGCCCACTTCTTGTGCTCCAGCTGCCCACAGGTATTTGGCCCGCTCCCTGTGCTTCTGCTGTCCACATGTATTTGGCCCGCTCCTTGTGCCTCTGCTGTCCACAGGTATTTGGCCCGCTTCCTGTGCTTCAGCTGTCCACATGTATTTGGCCCACTCCCTATGCTCTAGCTGTCCACAGGTATTTGGCCCACTCCAAGTGCTCCAGCTGTCCACAGGGATTTGGCCCACTCCCTGTGTCCCGATGTCCACAGCTATTTGGCCCACTTCTTATGTTACAACTGTCCATATATATTTGGCCCACTCATCTTGCTACAGTTGTTCACATGTATTTGGACCACTCCTCATGCTCCAGATGTTCACAGCTATTTGGCCCACTCCTCGTGCTCCAGCTGCCCACAAGTATTTGGTCCACTCCTCATGCTCCAGATGTCCACAGCTATTTGGCCCACTCCTCGTGCTCCAGCTGTTCACTGGTATGTGGCCCACACCTCCTGCTCCAGCTGTCCACAGGTATTTGGCCCCCTGGTCATGCTCCAGCTGTCCACAGGTATTTGGCCCCCTTCTCATGCCCCAGCTGTCCTCAAGTATTTGGCTCACTTCTCATGCTCCAGATGTCTACAGGTAGTTGGCCCACTCCTCCTGCTCCAGATGTCTACAGCTATTTGGCCCACTCCTCGTGCTCCAGCTGTTCACAGGTATTTGGTCAACATAAAATCAACCATTGCAATCAACCTTATCAACCAATGGTTGATTTTTATGTCCATCATTGCAGTTGTGATGTTTATTGGATAATATTGTTTGTTTCACATTTGTTTAGTAAGTTTTTAATTATGAGCAAGCCTGTTATTGGTTAATGATTTATGGTGGCACCACTGCTTGAGATATAAGGATGCTACAGTATGTTTGCACTATTAGATAGCTTGAAAAAGACTCAGTGGGAGTTGAAACGCTGTGGATTCATGTACTGGGATTCTTTTAAATAAAAGACACCTATGCTGCGCCATTGCAATTTATGGAGCCCTTGAAGTGGACGTTGGGGTGCTTTTCCCTGGCGTCTCTGCATTTAAGAGGTCTTGGAATGACATGTGAGGGTTTTCAGTGCTCTAAATGCAAATGGTCACGCTGCCGGGGAGTCCTAGGCCAAAACCACCAAACAGAGCCCAACACATCCTTCAATGGGGTTAGGGAATTTGGGCCAGGGACACTGGGGAAATCTTGGGCCTGCTCTTCCCAAAAAAAATTGGACATTTTTTCCGTGTGACATTTGATTGTCTTCTGGGAAGATCCATCCGCCCCAGGTAAACGTCTGCAAATTTGGGGGTACGTGTCTGCAAGGGTGAAATTCATACCCAAAACACAGTAAGTTAGCAGAGGTGCAGTGACATCATCTCTCCGGGCCCCAACCAGTAGGGTTAGCAGAGGTCAGTGACACCCTCCTCCGGGGCCCCCCACACAGTAGGGTTAGCAAGGGAGTGACATCTCTGCTCCGGGGGCCCCATACACAGTAGGGTTTTGCAGAGGGCAGTGACATCCGTCTTCTCCGGCCTCATAACCCGTAGGGGAATTTGCAGAGGTGCTGACATCCCCTGCTCCGGGGGCCCCTACACAGTAGGGTTAGCAGAGTCATGACATCCTCTGCTCCGGGGCCCCTACCAGTAGGGTTTTGCAGAGGGGCGTGACATCCTTGCTCCGGGGCCCCATCACATAGGGTTAGCAGAGTGCATGACATCCTCTCTCGGCCCCATACACAGAGGGGAGCAGGTTTTTGTGACTCCTTGCCGGG
>JAODAL010051365.1:0-26724 GCA_025379985.1 Phyllomedusa bahiana
TGAGTCAGGAAAAAAAAATAATCATAACAATATTTTTAATTTTAATAGAACAATTCCGTGAGATCTCTGAAGAATACTCCATGTCCTCACTAAATTATAAAGTAGAAGATCTCATGCTGCACTCTTCAGGAGGAAACTACACTACCCTGAATGTACATCCAGGAAGTCACAGTAAAGACCTGTTGAATAATCCCTCCAATCTTGAGGATCCTTCTCCTGACCCACCACAGATGGTTACAAGTGCAGACCTGTCGAATAATCCCCCCAATCATGAAAAACCTTCTCCTGACCCACAGATGGTTACTACAAGTACAAGCCAAAAAGAGGTAAAAAGGTTTCCATGTGATCAACGCTTTACAAAACACTCAAGTCTTCTTAGTCACAGAAGAATTCCCACAGGAGAGAAGCTTTTTTCATGTTCTGAATGTGGGAAATGTTTTACACGTATATCACAACTAGTTACACATAAGTGAAGTCACACAGGAGTGAAGCCTTTTTCATGTTCTGAATGTGGGAAATGTTTTACACATAAATCATATCTAGTTACACACAAGAGAATTCACACAGGAGAAAAGCCTTTTTCTTGTTCAGAATGTGGGACATGTTTTAGACGTAAATCACATCTTGTCAGACATGAGAGAATTCACAAGTGAGAGAAGCTTTTTTCATGTTCAGAATGTGGGAAATCTTTTAAACAGAAAGGGTATCTTACTACACATGAGAGAATTCGCACAGGAGTGAAGCCATTTTCTTGTACAGAATATGGCAAATCTTTTACACATAAATCACATTTTGTTAGACATTAGAGAATTCACACAATGGAGAGGCCTTTTTCATGTTCTGAAAATGGTTAATCATATCTTAACACACATAATAAAATTCACACAGGAGGGAAGGTGTGTTCCATAAGAGGGAAATGTTCAGAAAATGTGAACTTTGTTGCACAGAATGTGGAAAATGTTTTATTATTAAAGCAAACCTTTGTTCCAACACCTGAGATTGTTCACGGATATTAACCAGCCAGTAACAGTGTGTAAGTTCTATAACAATGTACAGAACATAAGTGCATTAGGTCTGGGGGTTAGTGTAAGGCTAAACAACAATTGTTAATAAATCACATATGGGATATACAGTTATGTGTAAAATAATAGCAGTGTGTTTCAAATAAATGAGAAAATGCTCAATCCTCATAGTAGCATTTATTTCATTATGCACAAAAGCACTGGGAGTTCTGCACATTCACATCCAAATGAAACCATAAGCGGGGGCGTGGTCTGCCAGCATGCTGTGAAGTCGCAGCATAGAGAGTGAGCTCCGGTTTCTGATCCTGCAAATATCCTGATTACCCGTCCTAACCCCTCTTAATTCGCTACTGGAGGGCGGCTGAGTGACCACTGAGGTCCCCAACAGCAGTTTGGACCCGCGAGAAACGGCCGCGGGTCAATTATCCCTGCTACACGGCGCAAGTGAGGTGCTGAAGGCGCGAACGGCAGCCACCTTGGGCATAGGAGCGGTGAGCTGCAGCGGGAAGCGAGGAGAGTGAGGGTGCTTCCAGATTCACCAGGCGACCGGAGGAAGGGACGCGCCGAGAGGACTCCGGTGCTCGAGCGGCAGAGAGAGGCTGTGAGAGGAGTGGAACCGGTGGCCTTGTATGAGTGGCGGAACGGGAGCTCCGACTGAGAGGCGGGCGTGCTGCGCTCCTGTGCAGGTGCGGGGAGAGAAGAAGGAAGAGGACGCCTGTCATCCTGACGTCCTGCATCTGAGAGCCGGTGAGGTGATCTGAAGGGGGGAGAAGCAGGATAAGCTGATTCCCGGTCCCTGCAATTCTCGTTCCTTGCTCTGAACCCAGTGGACCCCCTGCAATCAGTTATAAGTGGGCAGTGGAGAAGGCTGAGAAGGGCCCCCTATAGACACTGGCTGAGTGACATTGACTCCCTGTTGCGGCCTGGACTGTGAGGGAGGTAGCCGCACCATATTAATCACCCTGAGAAACAGGCCTAGTCCCCAGGGAACCCCTTGGAGGCCTGCAGCAGTAGAACCCTGACAGGGAACAAGAAGTTTGTATTACGAGCACAATCTGCAGAAATCCGCCTGCAGCTCTCTTGATTAATTGGAGGACTTGCACTCGAGATCAATAGGAATCCTTTACAGGAGACCCCACAGAGCCTGCAGTTCTATACCTCTATAGAGGAACAGCCACAGTGTAGTTCGGCTTTATTGTATATTGAATATTGAATATAAAGGACTCTGCCCTTGACCGGGGGTGTGCTTTATGGGCCGCAGAACAGGGTCCTCCCAGCCCTCTGCATCCACATCTTCAGTGGTGGACGCTATGAGTTAAACTGAGGAGGAGGCTGTGGCCTCTCAGGCTGCGCTAGCTATGGATAAGATAATGTCAGCCATTGCCAGACAGCTCTGACAGTGAAAATAGACCACATCCAGGCAGATCTTAACCGATTGAGAGAGGACATTGACAAAGTGAGAGAAAGGACCTCAGAGGCTGAAAGGCGCATAAGTGAAGTGGAGGATACTACAGCTACCCATACAAGGATTACTACAAGTATGCAACAACAGATTAAAATCTTGATCACTATATTTACTATTTTGCCATAGGCAAACTTAAACTCTATCAGTTCTCTATCTGTAAAACACTAAAACGTAACTTTTATTATGTATAACTCTTAACCTCTATACACACTATTTAAAAACCTGATTTCTAACCTCACCATTTAAGCCTTTCTACTTCTGAAAGAAGGAATAGCTCCTTTTCTATTATCAAGTCTGGTGGAGCACCACCTATTAACAGGAAATTCTTATATCTACAGCAATTTACTAGCTCCAGTAAGGGATCCCAAGCCTCCTACTTGGGCAGTCGTCCCTAATCTCATGGACACAAGACAAATAAGGCCCCCTTGTGACACCGTCTGCAGCAGGTGACACTTCTAGACAGAGGTGAGAAATCACAATTTAAAATGTCATATCTGACATCCCCGACATGTTTCACCAGCTAACCTGGCTTTACCAAAAATTAGGCACTCACATTCTCTCGGACCAAATACTCACAACACTGAATGCGGTTATTAGGCCAGTGGAGGATCGTAAGCGAAATATTGCAACACATCGACTGTCAAATGATATTGGTCTAAAAACTTTGGGGAGTTAACTGGGCTCACTGATGTCTGGAGTCTGACCCATACAGCAGACAGTGTACTTTCTTTTCTAACGCTCTTGCATAGACCACTTCCTGATTATCAGCAATTTGATAGACAAGGTTTTAGATATTCAATCAATTCTCATCTCGGATCATGCTCCCATAGCTATAAAATTTGAGGACACTTTTCCTAAGGGACGAGATAATGTTTGGTGCTTTCTTTTTGCTTTGGCAGGTGATGATTCTTTCAGGGAAATGGTCCGAGGCTGATGGTTGGAATTTCTTGCCACCAACGCAGAACACAACGACAACCCACGATTGCTGTGGGAAACTGTTAAAGCAGTTCTCAGAGGTCGGTTGAGCCATATATCTCACTACATAAAGGTCACACAAAAGAAATATGTAGAGTTTAGTACGGCCCTTCGAGAGGCGTACACAGCCTTTGTTAAAGGGAATGTGTCATCAAAAATGACTTGTTTAACTCACATTTTTATGTTAAACACATTTTTAAGGAATTTTATGTCTATACATAGACATTTTATAATTCTTGTGTATGTTAAGCCTGTGTGCAGTGCGCTTTCTCCTGCTCCGTCGGAGCTCCGTCGCCATGGAGACGCGTCTGTGTGCCGGCGTGATGACGCGATTGCGTTCATGATGTCAGGGACGCTCTTGCGTATCACGCCGAGGTGACGCCTCTTCCTGGCGTCCGGATGTCCGCCGGGCGAGCGGCAGGAAGCGCCGAAGATGCACTACAGGTGTGTATACTCGTGTCATAATGGGGCTTGTTATAAAAAGACCATTACCTAGATCTATGGTTATACTCCCACTGTTGCGAAACGCGCGTAGGGAGCTTGCGTGACTGTTATAATTTTGGGTAATATTGCTATACTATCCTTATTGTTTTGCTTCCATTTATCATGTCCTCTTGATTTATATATATCTTATTATGTAATTCTAATGATTGACTATTAGGGATTTACTATTTATTGCACGTGCACTTTATATATGTTCCTTATATGTTTACTCAATATATGCAGTATATTTTATATCTGTATATATTATTACACTTTTTGTTGGATTTTTCTATACATTATATTTATTTGGATCATGTTAATATGGATTTCTATTACTACTTTTATATTGAATACATTGCCCTTTTGATACAGATTCTTCCCCATTTTCTGTATTTTTAGATATTGTTGAATTATTTTTGTATTTAATTTTTTGTTTGAATAAAAATTATTGTTTTTATGGATACTTGTTTCTTCTGATTGTTTTGGTTTATCTGCTTGATTTAATAAGTAAAAAAAAAAGAAATTGGCGACAGATTCCCTTTAAAGATGCCTCACTCTCAAACAAACAACTCTGGCAAGAAGCGAGATGGCTGTTTAAGGTTTTGGTTAGAGCAGAGAGAAAACTTTTACAGAACAAATTTTGAGGTTGAATTATTCCACTTCGGAAGCAAATCGGGCAGGCTATTAGCAAGGCTAGCAAAAGCGCATAGAGGACAAATGGGGCTCACATCCCTGAGAACCAGCAATGGTAAATTCACCGCAAACCCGAGGGAGATCAATACACATCTCCAGAATTACTACAAAAAATTATATCAGGATGCTGGGAAAGATTCTAGGGAGACAGGGCAGCATTTCTAAGTAGTTGTCACATACAAAAGATTTCAGAAGAACAAATGGCGTTCCTAAACGCTCAAATAATGGCTGAGAAAGTTCAAAACACGATAAAATCACGGGAAATGGAAAAGCACCAGGACCGGATGGATACCCCTCAGAGTTCTATAAATTTCTGCAGGACCAGGTGTCTCCAACCTTAGCTCAATATTATTCAACCCTGCTAGAGGGTGAAAATATTCCAAACAAGGCCAATTTGGCATTTATAAAAGTACTGCCAAAGCCGGGAGAACCTAACTAAGACAGAATCTTACATAACCCATTTCGCTCATAAACCAAGACATTAAAATTATCTCCAAAATAATGGCCAATAGATTCGGCGGACCTACTTCCTAGCCTGATAGGACATGCACAAATGGGCTTTGTAAAGGGTAGGGCCACGTGATGAACACTAGAAAAGTAATTGGAGCTATGGATATAAACGGAAAAGGAGTGAAGTCCACCAAAGCTTTAGTGTCATTAGACACGTAAAAAGCTTTTAACATCATACGATGGAGCTGGCTGGAGATGGTGCTTGAGAAAGTCGTAATTATATTCTTTCTCACTTATATTAGAAATCCTGGAGAAGGGTACAATGCAGGGGTGTCCACTATCACCCTTGCTTTTCAATCTACTGAAACCCTTATTGTGCACAGTAGAACAATATATAATGGAAGCAGGATAGGAGGGAAAGAACTAAATCTAACTGCTTTCTCATATGACATACTCTGAAATCACCGTGGCACAACTGCATAAGTTTCTACAGCTAATGATGTAGCAGCGGTTGGAGCAATGTGCATCAAAATAGCAAAAAAATATATTAGATACTTGGGAATGAAGATAAGGAAAGTATCATCTTCTCTCTGCTTAAATTATCCTCCACTTTTTTATAAAATACAAAGGGAGCCCCGGGGTTGGCAGGATATGCCTTTATCAATGTTGGGTAGAGTTCACCTTGTCAAAATGATACCCTTTGCCTGTCTACTGTACCCCCTCCAGACAATGCCCATTTTAATTCGGCATACAGATGTTAAGACATTTAATAGAGTGGTCTCTAATTTCCTACCGAAAGGAAAAAAAATCAAGAATAGCCCTGGCAAAATTACAATCACACAAATCTGAGGTGGGACTAAACCTTCCAAATTTAAGAAGTTAAAATATAGCCTATTGTAACGGCTGGGTAGTGGATCCTCTGGACCACCGCAAGCGATGATAGTTAAGCCACACCAGGGAATGGAATCTAAGTAGCCCCCGGTTTTTTACCGAGCCCCCGCAAAGCGGGGATGGACTTGCTGCGGCTGAGGCTACCAGGCTTTCCCCCCTGACTGATTTCTTGCATGGCGCCAGGTGCAGCAAGGACAGAACAGTCCGAAATCGTAGTCGGGGCAGGCAGAAGGCAGGGCGGGGGCAAAGGTTCGTGGGCGGGACGGAAAGGGAAAGGGGGGCAGGCGGGAAAGGTTTGGGTCGGGAAAAGTACAAAGGGTTTGGGACCGGGAAGGGGACAATATACTTCAGGAACGTTTTTTTCTAGGGTTTGGGGGGCAACATGGGAACCCAGCGAGGAGTGTCTGCGAGGGGGAACCCTTTAAAATTGGGGGAGGCTTTCTAGCAGAAAACCCAAATTTATCGGGGACAGGGCCCTTTAAATTTACGAAAAACCCCGCGCGCGCTGGGGGAACGGGCACCGAAAGCCTTTGGCCCCCGGCGGGGACGGGACGGGAAAAAGGGGGCCGGGTAAGTTACTACCAGGGGCGGCCCCCCGGGCTCGTCCTCCCGGCCAGCGGCGGCACCCGCCCTCCGGCAGGCCCCCGGGGGGGGGGGGGGGATCCTTTTGGGGTGGCCCGGGGGTGGGAAAAAGCGGGGCAGCCGCTACCCCTATTAGCCGGGACACCCCTGGGGACTGGACCCAAAAAAAAAAAATTTAAATTATTCGGGTTTGGGGGTCTGGAAGAAAACTTGGCGGGTTTTAAAACTAACTAGTTTATTGCACACACACAAGTATACCAGGGAAATGGAAAAAACACTCCACCCATTTTTAAGAGTTTCCCCAAAAGCCCCCTGGAGGGAACTGAGACAAAGGTTTGGTTAAACCTACCAAATATCTACCAATTTGGGAACTTTTGGATTTCCCCAGCAGAAAAATCACAAAGGGTTTGAAAATGGATAGACGGGGGGAATTTTATCACAAAAACCCCAAAATTTTTTCCCAAACCCAACACAGAACAGTTCAAGATTTTTCGGGAAAAAAAAGGGGGAAATTTTGGGTCTTCCGGCTCACGGGTTTTTGCAATATCTACAATTAGATCTTTCTGTACTTTCTAGTCTACGAAAACGCATGAAAAAAAGGGGGTGGGGAGGCTTTGAAAATTTTTTATGGGGAACGGGTTTCACAGAGAAAAATCTATTGTTTTGAAAAAAAACCCTTTCTGAGGAAAAGGGTATGTAAAAGGTGCCCCAGGAAAGATGGCTTTAAAAAAACTGACAAATGGTTTGGGGATGGATGAATAGAAACAGAAAATTTTTTGGGGGTTTGGGAAATTTTTCATACAAAAAGCATATTATTAGCAAAAAAAGGGGAGGGGAAACTTATTTTAAAATGGTGAAACGCTGTTTTTTACGAATTTGATACCCTCAAAACCCCCCGTTTTCCCCCAGTTTAAAAATGACGTCTTCCCCAAAATGTGCTGGGGCCTTTCTATCCCATGGGTCTATGGACTTGCCCCCCAGGAAAAAAGGGCATTCTAGGTTAAAAGTTAGGAAAAACCTTTTTGATTTCTTTTTGGAGGGTAAAATTTTTCCCTTTAAATAAGGGGGCCCACTGCAAAAAATTTTTCCCCCCCTAAAGGAAAGGGGAGATTTTTCCCTGGGGAAAAATTCTACCCCACAAAGGGAAAAGAAAAAAATCTGATGAATTTTTCAGTTCACCAGATGGTTTCTAATAGAAGCCCCGGGGGGGGGGGAAATTTCCGGGGGGGTAAAACTGAAAATCCCCGATTTCCCCCTTATCCCCAACGAGGTGCTAATAACTATGTTCCCGGATGAAAAGGCCCCCCAGGTCCCAACCCCTTTGACAAATGATAAGGTTAGGGTAACGCAAGGGGAATTTTGAATATTTGTAGGGTTTTTTTTTAAATTTGTTTCTTTTTATAAGGAATTGCGAATCTTTTTTCCACAATTTTTAAATTTAACTATTTTAATACAGAATTTAAAAGCGATAGCCCTTACTTTAAAAAAGGTGGTTTTTCAAAAAAACCCCATACGCATAATCTTTTCTTTAAACAGTTTCTTTTTTGGGTAAAAAAGCTCAGAAGTTTATATACATTTAAAAAAGATTCTAACTTTTTTTAACCAACAACGGGGAAATTTTGAAACTTAATATTAAGGCATTTTTTGTTATGCAAAGGGATTTAGTTTTTAAATAAAGGATTTTTTTAAAAAAAAGGGGGAAGAAAATTTAAAATAAAGAACAATTTGCTAAAAAGATCAAAAATTAGAAAAAAAAAAATTTAAAAAACCTTATGTGAAGTGAACAACATAAATACTACAAATACCGAAGTGAAAACAATATAAAAAGAAAAATGGGGGGGAAAAGGGAAAACTAAAAAATGCCAAAGTGAAACTGTGAGGAGGTGATAAAGTGAGGGAAATTTAAAAAACTAGAGATTTCATGAAAACAATTTGGGGGGAAAAACCGGGTGGGGAAGAAAAGGGTGAGGGGGGAAGATGATTGAGGGGGAAAACCCAAAGGTTTGGGGAAAGGGAACTTGTGGGGAGGGAAAAACCAAAGGTTTGGGGAAGATGAGTAAAGGGGAAAACCAATTTGGGGTTTAAAACGAGGGGAAAAGGGAAAAACCATGTGGGGAAGACGAGATGAGGAGGAAAACCAAGTGAGGTAGCGATTTGGAGGAAAAAACCAAGTGGGGGAAGACGAGGAGGAGGAACCCAAAGGGGAGGTAGAGGGAGTGAGGAGGAAACCAAGGACAAGATGAGCGGGGAGGAAACCAATGGGTAGACGGTGTGGGGGGAAACCAAGTAGCAAAGACGAGTGAGGGGGAAAAACCAAGGGGGGAAAAAAGGTGAAGAGGAAACCAAGGGGAGGTAGACGAGTGAGGAGGAAACCAAGTGAGTAGAGGGAAGGGGAGGGGGAAAACCCAAAGGGTGAGCAAAAACGAGTGGGGGGGAAAACCAAGTGGGTTTAGACGAGTGAAAAGGGAAAACCAAAGGGAAAAGGGAAAAGGAGTGGGGAAAGGAAAACCACCAAGTGGAGCACAAAACGAGGTGGGGAAAGGAAAACCCAAAATGAGGAAAGACGAGTGAGGAAAAACCAAGTGAGGTAGACATGAGGGGGGAAAAAAAGTGAAGCAAGCAAGTGAGGGGGAAAACCCAAGTGAGGAAGACGAGGGGAAGAGGAAAACCAAGTGGGTAGACGAGTAAGGGGGGCCCCCGGGTGGGGGCCGAGGAGTGGGAGGAAACCAAAGGAGGAAGACGAGGGGGAGGAAAACCAAGTGACAAGACGAGTAGGGGGAAAACCCAAGTGAGGTAGACAGTGTGGAGGAAACCAATTGAGAAAGGGATGAGGGGGAAAAGGAAACCAAGTAAAGGAATGAAGAGTGAAGGGGGAAAAACCAGGTGAGGAAGAAAAAATTAGAAAAAAACCGGGAGGAAGACGAGTGGGAAAAAACCGGGTTTGAGGAAGACGTTTGAGGGGGAAAACCCAGGTGAGAAAGACAAAGTAAAGGGGGAAACCAGGTGAGTAAGATGGGGTGAGGAGGAAAACAAGGGGGCAAGCAATCCAGGGGGAAAGGAAAAAAAAGGGTGAGCAAGACAAATTTGAGGGGGAAAACCGGGAAGCCCAAAGGAGAGGAGGGGGAAAAACAAGGGGCCCCCGGGACGAGTGAGGGGGAAAAAACAAGTGAGCAAGATGGTGAGGGGAAAAAACAAGTGAGCAAGATGATGAGGGGGAAAAAACAATTTGAGGAAGCCAAAAGTGAGGGGGAAAAATAAGTGAGGAAAACGAGGAGGTGATCGTTTTTTGATCTAAAAGGGTCATGAAAAATAACGGGGAAAATTAGGTCCGTAAAGGATTCAAAGGGGAAAATTTTAAAAACCCATGTAAAAATTTGTTTTTCCCTTTCCTTTTTTTTTCTCCTCCCTAACTCTTTCTTCTTTTTTTTTTTTCTTTTAATGATCAAGTACCCCAAGAATCCCTTTTGGGGAGGGGAGAACACGAACCACAGAAAAATTGAAAAAATGAAAATGGGCCATAACTAGAGAATTTAAACGATAAAGTAATATTCAAAACAACAGAATTAGATGAGTCTAAAAACAAAAGTTAAAAAAAAAGATAAAAAAGGAAATAGTCAAGAGCAAAGAGTAGAATTTTAAAACATCATAAGGAAATAGGGGAAAGCTCCCCCCTCAATCAATTTTCGGGTTCACGGACTTTAATTTTGCAAAAACCCATTTTTTCTTTTAAAAATTTTGCTAATCATTTTTTTCCCCCCGGGACTTCCCCTTAGACTTTTGATAAATTTTGTAATTTCCCCCCCTTTCTTTCCCGGATTGGGGGGCAGTTTGAAATGTTTGGGGATTGCCCTTTCTGCTTACAGAATTTTTATTTAGGGGGAGGTGAGGAAAAAATTTACCCCCGCTTCCACCCCATGTCAAAGAAAGCAATCATTTTGGCAAAAGGAAAGGTCTCCCCCAAATTTTGATGCAAATCCTTTTCTGCTTCCCAAACCCTCCAAAGGACACCCAAAACCCCGAGGGGGTTGAAACATCAAAAATTGTAATCTAAATTTTTGTTAGCACCTGGGCAAGGGTCATGCTCCCCGGGGATCAAGCATCAAAAAGGAAAATAGCAGATAGCCAGGTGCCCATAATTTTTATAAGGATTTAGTAAAACCGTTTCATCCCCAAACACACCCCCCGTTTTACTTTTTCAAATATGAAAACGTCCCCCAAAAATACATAGCTGTCCCCTCCTGAGTTTGTAAGGGGACCCGGGCAGGGGGGAAAACCCAAAACAGGGGACCCAAAGGGAAAGGAGTAGTAGCCCCCGGGGTGTAATACAGAGTTGTAGCTTGGGCCCCTTGTTCTGATAGTGCCCGGGGCACGAAATGCGGCCAAAGCCCTGCCGAGAAAATGATCATTTTTGTGTCCAAAAATAAAAAAATTTTTGGGGGGGGAGAGGGACCCTCCCCGGGGCATAAGGGGGTGAAGGGGGGGTGATGGGGGATGATCCAAAAACTGTTTTAAGTTTAAAACCCTGGGGGTTTTGCCCCGTGTCCAGAAAATTCGGAGTGTTCCCGAACCCAGCAGGCTACATTCACCCCTTTTTATGCTGCCAAGGGGAAAACCCAATGGGAAAAAACACAACTTTCTGCCTCTTTGTTTGTAACTTAAACTGTAAATTTTTACCCCTGACCAATATCTGTATAGTTTTTTACCCCCATGTATTGTTTGGGCTAAAATTTACCCATAAAACGAAAAAATATTTAAACTTTAATCCAGAAACTGGTCTGTTGTCTTATTCGCCCCCAAACCCAGGCACCGTTTTTTTTTTGGGCTCTAATATGTCCCAAACCTGGGGTGGTTCCTGGCCTTGTTATAAGTCTGTAACGGGCCGATCTTAAAACTAACAAGGAACTGGTGGCAGTCTACCAGGCTGGCAGAGTTCTTTTTCAAACAGACCCCTCCCAGCTGTTCAGGATTGTGGGCGAGTGGGGTATCCTCTCACATTCCCTGGTCTTTTCTGTGCCCATGTGGACAGGTTAACTGTGAAACCATATCTGCTGATCTTTCATCCCCCTGGGGGAGCACAACATCACAAATACACCCCAAGTTAGGCCTTCGACCCTCGAGTGGGCGCAGGCTTTTCCTGATAGTGAGCCCTTATAGGACTCTATATGATTGCACCTTATATCATTGCTCTCTATCTGGGATATTCCCCTTATCACTATTGATGCCAGTTTAATGCTTAAGGTTTAATTAAATATATTTTTTATGCTTGTTGCGTTTACTGATTAGGAGAACATTGCTCTTGTCCTACCTATTACTTTGTCTGCCTCTGTCCCCCTTTTATCCCTATTATTGCCATTTAAGCTCTGTAGACATTATTTTAATAACAATAAAATATTATCCTTTTATTAGCATCTTGCATTGCTCTATATTCATGTACCAGGGGCTGTTTCCACATGATACTAGCGCAGCACATTAGTGATGTCACTGATTGCAGGTACAGGAGCTCTATAGTGCTACAAGGACCACACCTCATAACAGAACACAACTTATAGATAACTGAGCTAACCCATCGGGTCTATCCTATTGCCAGGAGACATCCCACCCATATCCTTTCCCCACATTGTTCCAAGCAAACGGATTAATGCTCCTCTGTTTCAACCATATTGTTCAGCACATTAATTGATATGTATTCCAGTGTTCGAATCACAGAATTACTGTATTGTTCTCAAGGCTTCTTTTATATCATTGGACATATTGGGCAATCTTCACCCACAGGTCCATGAGCAGCTACTGTTGTAATGTTCATTATACTCGAGTTCTACTATACAATGTTGGATGATTTTTATTCTGTTATCCATAAGATATCATTATAGGGTCAGTTTGCCATATAGAGAAGTGAAATATATTATTTAAGTGAAACAATTTAAAAGTGTCTGCAAAATAAGACAGAAATGATTGATTGATTATTGTAGACACCCCAGACCCATACAACCATCTATCATGATCTTCTTCATCCTTCACAGCATGTGAATTGTGGAATACACATCCCATCATTCCCATCATTCTCACTCCTGTATATGTGTAATTACTGCTATGTCTCATGTATGTGAATTGTGGACTATATATCCCATTATTCTCACCGTTGTATATATTTAATTACTGCTTTTTCTTATGGTAAGTGAATGCTAGATGTCACCCAATTTTCTGTCTTCAATAATCACCCTTTTTTTATTTTGTTGCTATTTACCCCTTTAAAACCCCCCCTTGAAAGTGCCCCTCTCCCCTTTTGGTTCTTTTGTATCTCCACCATTGCGGGCACGGGGCCCCACCGCTTTTAAATAAAAGAACTCCACATACCCTTTGGTACAAGTTAGATAGTTTCAGGTCAGTTTGCCCAAGGGTCATTTTTGTCGTATAGGGGAAGTTGAACTAAAAATTTTTGGAAGTGAAAAAAATTTTTGAAAGTGATCACTGAAATATTTGATATCTGTTTTTTTTAAATACCCCTTAATTTACCATGCTCACTTTTTGCTGCCCTATTTTTGGGCCAGCCACCTGCCCCCTCCTTCCCCACCCCAGTCTTGAAACTCTGAAAATTTCAAAAATCCCCCCATCATCCCCCTCTCCCTTCCCCCACCTATTTATACATCCCCCCACACTATTTTCCCTTTTCAACTACCTCAAACCCCCCTGCTTACATAGTGCGCAAAAACCCGCTCATATGCATCACTTAACCATCGCGGTCACTCTTCTTTCCCTCCTGCTTCCCCTGCGGGGGACACTCCCCAAACCCAAGGGCACACCCACCCTTTTTTTTCTTTCCCACTGCTATAAAGATCCCTCTACCCTGTTTTCATCACTGAAACGGGGTTCCCACCGGGTACAAATATAATATATACTCCTCACTCTCACCCATAAACTCTTCACAGTGTTTGCACCCCCCAAACATATTTTTCCCTTTCCTTTCTCTGTCAAAACCCCCCTTTTCCCAGCCCCTCCCACAGAAAACTGCACCCTCTACATCTCCTCCGCTTTCTCTGTCAAACCCCCTTTTCCACTCTCCTACAAAAATTAGCTACATCCCTCAGTCACCCAAACCCCCATGCCCTCCCAAGATTTCACACGTGCAGCTCCAGTTCTCGGGAAAACATTTCTGCCCCCGGGGATCGGGCACACTCAGAACCCGATTTTTTTAGAGGGGCGCTGAGAAAAAGATCTTACATAGTTAGTATTTTGGTTGAAAGAAGGGCACGTGTCCATCAAGTTCAAACCCAAAGGGGGGGGAAAATTGAGGGGATGGGAGAGAAAACAAGGACATTAAAGCCTACCTCCCACTGGGGAAGCCCTGAAACCCCCAAGGGGATAAAACCCAAAATGGGTCCTTAGACCATATCTCTGACCCCAAGCCCCCCCACCAATTTCCCGAATTTTACATACTACAAATACGCATTAATATTCTTTTTTTTCCAGGTAGGTAACTAAGCCTTTTTTGAACCCTCTACAGTTCCCCGCAGTGACCACTCCTCAGGGGGTTTTTTCCCCAATTCACATTCTTTTAAATGAAGGGAAAGCTCTTTTTCCCTGGGGATTGAAACCTTTTTTCCTAGTCAAAGGGGAATTTTCCCCTTGTCTTTTTAGGGGCTTCACTGAAAATAAAAAATTTTTTCCCCATACTTTTTGTATGGACCAATTTTTATAGGTTTTTTAAAATTAATATGGGCTCCCCGGGGACTTTTTTTTTCAAGACTAAATAAGTTCAAATTTTACCAACCCATCCCGTAAATAAGGGTTCTCCATTCCCCCTTTTAATTTTGGTTTTCCGTCTTTGTACTCCCCTTTTACTCCATTCCATCTCTTCTATAAATTAGGGGCCCCCAAAATGAACCTAATTTTAAGTGGGGGGCCCCCCCATGCCCTTTTAAAAGCGGGAGATTTTCATTTCCCTTTTCCCGCGAGTCCAAAGCCTCTTTTTAAAAACACCCAAAATCTTAAATTTCCCTAGAGGGAGCTGGGTTGACATTTTCATTCTGTTTTGTAGTCAATGATCTACAAAACGACCCTTTTCTTTCTCAACAACGATTTTTCCCCAATTTTTTTTCCCCTTAGGACATATTTATGGCCGTAGATTATTTTTCCCCCCGATGCGAACCTTACGGGCCCCAATGGCCCCATTTGGGGCCCCTTTATTTCACTCATGTGGCCGGGCGCTTCATTTTTTAGGCTTTTCCCAAAAATTCACTAACCTTCATAGCTTGGTTCATCTGCAAAAAACGAAACCCGTACTATCGATCCCTTCCACTAAAATCCTTTTAAAGAAAACATTAAATAAGAAAAGGACCTAATTTCTGAGCCCGGGGGCCCCACCACTCTCAAAAAAAGGGGCCAACCCTTAAAAATTCAACCCACACACATTACCCCAAACCCCTCTCTGGGGACGAAACCAGCACCTTTTTTTTTAAAACCCTTTCACAAATTTTATCCAAAACCCCAAAGAATTTTTAATTAACCTCTAACAAAAACCCTTAACAGGGCAGTGTCAAAACCTTTTCAAAGTCTAAAAACAAAAATCCAAAAGCTGCCCCGCTATCCAGAATTCACCACCTCTTTATAAAAAACAATCAAATTGGCGACCCGCTTCTGTCCCCTTTGAAAATCCATGCTTGGGAGTCACTAATAAAAAATTTTGGGGTTTTTCCCCATACTCCTGTATATAATCCCTTAAAACCCCTCAAAAATTTTTTTTCCCCAAAAACAGATTTAAAAAATACTGTCTTTTCCGTCTGGCCTTTCCAAGATCCCTAATGGGGTAACCAAAAAACTCTCTTAAACGCACACATTTCTGTCCCCCCCTACAAAATTTAGCACTTTTTCTTATATGATGTTTCTTCTGGGGGGGCAAGGGCCATCCAAATTTTGCATAAAACAACCCCCTATTTAAATCACCCTGGAGGGGCCATTGCAAACATAGCACTTCTTACCCTTCGTCTCACCCGTACACCCTAATAGGTTGTAAGCTCTTGCGAGCAGGGCCCTTGCACCTTGTGTCTCATCTGTAAGTAGCTTTTCATTGTGTAATGTATGTCTTTTTGTCTGTACCCTCCAAATCGTAAAGTGCTGCGGAATATGTTGGCGCTATATAAAGATTATTATTATATTTATTTTTGATTTAGATATATTTATAACAATGCAAAAATGCTATACCTCAATGTTCCTAGACTACTCAGATTGTAATTTTCATTATATACGCAAGGGGAAGAACTGGTCTATCCTTTCCTGGTTTTTTCTGTTTACTAAATGTTTTATATATAAAACTTTTTAATAAAAACATGTTGGAAAAAAAAGTACAAAAATGCTGCCTCACTCAAGTCCATAGGTGTTAATACAAAAAAGTTTTTTATGGTACCAAACATAACAGAAACCGTACATTGTTTTTACCGTAAAAACAAAACTCCCACAAACATGGCACAACTACATTGTTTTCACATTCTACACCACTTTGCACCACAATTTATTTCTATGGTACGATGAATAACACGATGAATAACACCAACAGAAAGTACATCTTGTCCCGCAAAATAAAATCCCTCATACGTCTATGTTGGTGGCTTAGGGAACAATACACTTTCTCCCCTGTGTGAATTCTCTTGTGTGTAATGAGACTTGATTTATTTGTAAAAGATTTCCCACATTCTGAACATGAAAAAGGCTTTTCTCCAGTGTGAATTCTCTTGTGTGCAATTAGATTTGATTTCTTTGCAAAAGATTTCCCACATTCTGAACATGAAAAAGGCTTCTCCCCTGTGTGAATTCTCTCGTGTCTAACAAGTTTTGATTTCTCTGCAAAACATTTCCCACATTCTGAACACGAAAAAGGCTTCTCCCTTGTGCGAGTTCTCTTGTGTGCAATTAGATTTGATTTAATTGTAAAAGATTTCCCACATTCTGAACATGAAAACGGCTTATCTCCTGTGTGAATTCTCTTGTGTCTAACAAGAGTAGATTCATCTGTAAAAGAGTTCCCACATTCTGAGCATGAAAAAGGCTTCTCCCCTGTGTGAATTCTCTCATGTATAACAAGTTTTGCTTTCACTATAAAAGATTTCCCACATTCAGAACACGAGAAAGGCTTCTCTCCCGTGTGAATTCTCTTGTGTGCAATGAGATTTGATTGATCTGTAAACTGTTTCCCACAATCAGAACATGAAAAAGGTTTCTCTCCTGTGTGAATTCTCTCATGTCTAACAAAATGTGATTTTAATGTAAAAGATTTCCCACATTCTGAACATGAAAAAGGCTTCTCCCTTGTGTTATTTTTCTCATGTTCATCACAACCTAACTTATGGGTGAAACATTTTCCACATTCTAAACATAAATATGGCTTCTCTCCAGTGTGAGTTCTTCTCTGAGTAACAAAGTTTGGGCATTTTGTAAACAGTTTACCACATTGACCACATGGAAACCTTTTCCCCTCTTTTTGTCCTGTACTCATGGTAACCATCTGTGGGTCACGAGAAAGTTCCTCATGATTGGGGGGGAGTATTCGAAAGGCCTGTACTGTGGCATCCTGGATGTACATTCAGGGTAGTGTGGTTTTCTCCTGAAGAGTGCTGCACGTTATCTTCTTCTACTTTATAACTTAGTGAGGACATGCAGTTTCCTTCAGAGATCTTACAGAAGTTTTCTGTTAAAATTAAAAATATGTTTTAATTATTTTTTTCTTTTCAAACCAAAGAGAGAAACATTTTAAACATTCGTTTTAGGCAGGAAAACTCCTGCAGATTTTATTATGTTATTTTGGGCAAAGCCAGAGATGGATCCAGCAGGACCACTTATTATGACCACATCCTACTTCCGATGTCATGTAGCTCATGCAGGAATTCCCTGTGGTGCGCTGGCTTGCGAAGTAAGTAAGGAGTGATAGGCTATCTGCACATATATCCCTCATTGCTGTTATAGTATAATAGGGGGATTTATGGAATTTGGCAAAAAGGATTAAATTTTTTGTCTTTCACATCTTGTGATCTGTGGGCGACTGCTGTGGTAAAAGTGTACAGTGAGTGGAGAAATAAGCCGTGGACAGTGCAGAGCTCTACACACCACTGAGGTAAATGTCTGCTATTTATATTTCATGAGGGCGGAGAGACAGACTACATAGGAGCAGCTCACCCCCAAAAAACCAAACGTGTGTCTAACACAACACCAAACACTCACACGTATGTGGCCCCAGAGCAGACGGATGTCACTGCACCTCTACTAACCCTACTGTGTATGGGGCCCCGGAGTAAATGGATGTCACCGCACCTCTGCTAAGATTACTGTGTATGGGGCCTCTGAGCAGACGGATGTCACTGCACCTCTGCTAAGCCTACTGTGTATGGGGCCCTGGAGAAGACAGATGTACCCGCTAACCAGTGTAGGGCCCAAGAGAGGATGTCACTACCTTGCTAACCCTACTGTGAAAGGGACCCAAGAGCAGACGGATTTCACTACCTCTGCTAACCCTACTGTTATGGGCCCAAGTAATGAGTCACTGCACCTTTGCTACCCTCTGTGAAGGGCCCAGAGAAAACGGATTTCACCACCCCTCTACATCAGCAGGAAAAAAGTTCAGTTTTCCTGGGCAAAATCAGAATGGGCCCTCCGTGATGGGCAAAGGGTTGCTTTGTCCAACGAGTCACGGTCTCTGCTGCATAGAGCAGATGGACATTGGTGTGTCAGGTGAGAAATATCAGGGAATAAAAACAGTCTGGTGATGGCAGTGTTGTGCTCTGGGGAAGGTTTTCAGGGTGTGCACTGGGCCATTCATTCATGTGCAAGGCGTCCTCACATGATTTGAGTATGAATCCATCCTTGCAGATCATGTACACCGATACATGCTAATTGTCTCTCCTGGGGCAGATGGGATCTTCCACCAAGACAATGCAATATGTCAGACGGCTAGAAACGTCTGACATTGGTTGGAGACTTTCCAGTGCTACCCTGGCCCGTAGTCCCCAGACCCTAATTGAGCATGTGGAGGTGGGGGTGTTGGTTATGGGAACCCTCAACAGCTGTGGACAGTGTCCAGACCTGTGACAATACCAGAACCTTATGAGTCATTCCCTGTCTTCTGGTCTGTGCTCACACAACGGTCTGCTGGAGAAATGTGGGATTCACTGTGTGTATTTCTCATTCATTCATCCCTTTCAGTGAAATGTAGACTGCGTTGATGCAGCCTTATAAATCCTTGTATAACGCTGAACGTATCAGTGACACAGTCCAGGATTTTGCTCTCACTCACACATTTACACATAACCTGTTTTAAGTTCTGAGACGCACACCTTTTGAAATCAGGTCTTCCCCGCCCAAATTGGCCTTCAATACCAATGGGCAATTAATACAGTGGACATCATTTGTTAGTGAAATTCTCATGGCTATACCCGTTTTCAGAGCAAAGTGCACATCTCCAGCTGAACTAGACGGACCCATGAGGTCTGTAGGCCCAAGGCTGCAGTCACCCGTCTCCTCTCTGGATGTGGTGGAATAGACAGAGGAGGTTTCCATCAGAATCTGTAATAAAGGTTTCCAAGACCTTATTGTATCCAATTTACTAAGAATTCAGGCTGTTCTAGGGAACGATGGCCCTAATGAAGTGGCCCTGAGAGCAGATCCCCAAATCAGCCCCAGAAACATGCAATAAGTGTCCATAAATATAGAAGGGAATCACTTCCTCAGCTTTATTTAACCTTCAAAAATTTGCTTAAGGATGAAATGGATTTTCCTTTTTTGCCTCCAGAACTCTATTATGTGACCCCTGACTGTGGGGCTAAAGTCATACTTGCCAATCCTCATGGTTCAGGCGGCGGTTTTCACAGATGGAGGTCCGATCCTATCCTATGTATGTGGAAGCTATCAGGGCAGGGTCTAAGCCGCTTCTCATACAGTGAACCTCCGGCAGCTGTTCAGCTGTGGGAGGTTTTGCTGACCCTTCTGGTTGGGGGCGCGGGGGTAGGACCCCCATCTGTGAAAATCGCCTCCAAACCGTGAGGATTGGCAAGTATGACTTTAGTCCCACAATCAGGGGTCACTTAATAGAGTTCTGGAGGCAAAAATGGAAAGCAGAGCAGTGCTGGGAGGAAGGGGCAGGGTTTAGCGGGAGCCACAAAGCTCCACCCCTCTCCCAGCAATGCAACGTGTGGAAGCTCCAGGATGCCGGAAGCAGGACAGATGAGTTCCGGAGGAGGAGGGGAGTTGTGTGTGTGTGTTGGAGGGGTACTTGGGGGGACAGGGGTGTGTGGAATATTTCTGTGTGTGTTTGGGGAGTACTTGTGCGAATGTCTGGGGGGGTACTTGTTTTGTCCTGGTTAATGAGGGGTATTTGGGGGACTTGTGTGTGTGCGGGACTACTTGTGTGTGAGGGGTACTTATACATGGTGTGTATGTGTGGGAGGGAGGGGTGTGTAATTGTATGTAGTGGTATGTGTTAATTGTGTGTGATGTGGGTAGACCAGGGTGTGGTATGGAGTGTGTAATTGTGGATATTAATACCTTCTGCTATAGCTGAGTAACATAAATGCTTGACCAACAGTCCAGGAATCCTGGTGATCCAAACCCCTAATAAGCTTACTTCCAATTCATTACACAGTTAGGTGAAGTGGGTGTGACCTTTTGCAACAGGGGTGTGGCTTGACACAGGGTGTGGTTATTCAAATGTTTTGGGGGTGACGCACTATATGCACCTCAGCTCAAGTCCCCTCCCCTGTATACCATTTTCATAAGTGTGGAAAGAATATGCAAAAAGAGTATACTACCAAGTGTCCCAGATCCCGGCTGTCATTGCATATGTTCATCACATGCAGGTGAACCCCAAAACCTGAATGTTAAGCCACATGAATAGGCAGCACCCTTAGAAAACGCCTGGCGAGAAGTCACCTCCTCAGGTCCCCGCACCAGGTTAATAGAACACAGATCCCAGAAGAAACCTCTAATTCAATACTATTCAACCTGAGTAACATCTTCTTGATCTCCTCCTTCAGCGTCCACTCATCCATCGGCTCATCCCTCCTCGATCTTCTCTTCTTCAGCCCCCACTTTAAGTATCAGTCAGATCAACACCCTGAAAGTACATATGGACAATTCAGTACAGCAGACAGATCGACAAAGATACCCCCAATATCATGAGCCCATCTGTGGCTGCAGGAGGTTCCACACCACCGTATAACAGATTGTGTATAGAATCCTCTACCTGAGGATCGCGGGGACGTCCATCGCTTCTTGCTTCATCCTCAACCTTAAAATCAATCATATTTTCCCCCCTAAAGAGACAAAACCAAGGTTGAAATAAGTGCAGGTTGATTCATTCTGTTCATAATTAAGGAGACTTCAGCTCCTCTACCTGATGATTCTCTGGGACATTTCCCTCTGGTACAGTCCTGTGAATACAATACTGGATCATCGTCTCTGCTTGGATATCTCCTACTGGATCCATCTGTAGGGAGCACACAGTGACGGATACATGAGCTGCAGTATATCTGTCTATATATCATACATGTCTCATCAACTTCATTTCTATTAGAAGACAGGAGAGAGAGGAGAAGACAGGAGAGAGAGGAGAAGACAGGAGAGAGAGGAGAAGACAGGAGAGAGAGGAGAAGACAGGAGAGAGAGGAGAAGACAGGAGAGAGAGGAGAAGACAGGAGAGAGAGGAGAAGACAGGAGAGAGAGGAGAAGACAAAAGAGAGAAGGGAATGGAGAATATAGGAGAAAGAGAAAGGAGATGGAGAGGAATGGAAAAGACAGAAGAGTGAGGAAAGAATGGAGGAGACAGGAGCAAGAAGGAATGGAGGAGACAGGAGAGAGAGGGATGAAGAAAACAGGAGAGAGAATGGAGAGATTGTGACTCCCTGCTGTGTCTTATCTCCTCTCACCTTGTGATGTCAGTGGCCGGTGATCCTCCATCATGACCTCCTGGTACAGATCCCTGTGTCCTTCAATGTACTATTTCCCCACTCCTCCATTTGAGACATAGACAGTGACATCCGAACCCTATAGTAACCTGACAACACAATGGTCCATCATCAATCCGACCCATCCATCTCCTGTGTTTATTCTATAATGTCCTAGCATTCCCCTCATCTCGTCAACATCAACCAGACCCTCATTCCCCTGTTTTTATGTATAAAGTCCCAGCATTCCCCGCACCACGTCATCATCCAGACCCATCATCCCCCCGTGTTATGTAATAATGTTCCCTAGCATTACCCTCACAACCTCTCATCATCCAGACCCCATCATCCCCTGTGTATTGTATAATGTCCTAGCATTCCCCTCATCATCATCATCCAGACCCATCATCCCCATGTTATGGTGAATGTCCCCAGCATCTCTCCTTCACGTCTCTCATCATCATCCATAACCCATCATCCTATTTGTTAGTGTATAATGTCCCAGCAATCCCTCACCTCTCATCATCAACAATACACATCACCCCTGTGATTATTAAATGTCCCAGCATTCTCCTTACCTCTTATATCCATCATCCTGTAACGGATCGCACCGCGTCCCGGTCCACGGACCGCGGGCGTACCCGTGTCCCTCTCTGCGGGCGCGCCCTGCGGGACGGGTGGCGCTACGGACCGTGCTGCTCTGGCCGTTATCGGTGCCGCCACCTACCCATCCGGCTCACCTGACCTCACTCCTGTTACTTCACCTCCTATCCCTCCCCTGTCAGGACGGATAAAGCGCAGTGTGCGCACCCTATAGTGCTAATAGATTTATTGACCATCCCGGAATCCATATGACAGTATCACTTTAAGATAATTGAGTAATAAAAGTCTTTAACTGTAATTTTCCTAGCGCATTTGTAAATGTTTGTGAGAACAAGTAAGATTGACACAGTAGGTTTTGTTATCAAGGTCTCTCACATGACGTTAATTTGTTGTGGGAGAGTTGTACCGAGAGCCACTAGCTTCTGATGCGTGGTGTAAACAATTACTACCCACGATGTTTAAGGGGGAAAATCTGGAACCAATGTGTTTTTCATGGGTTCATGGTCCTCGCCATCTATTCATGATGGCGTTTTTTTCCAGTGCCCAGGTTAACCTCTTAAGAACAGGCCATGTTCGAAGGAGGAAGCCTAATACTGAAGAAAGTACTGATCTGATCAGCTTGCGTAACACATGGTTACGCAGAGCATTTGTTTCAAGTATAGCATATAAGCTTGGTGTGAAAGATGCTGCGAAGTTTAAGAAATATCTGTACCTGTGGGCTATAGAGGGACGCCTCAACGCCACAGTGTTGGATCCCGGGTAGATCCTCTATCTCGCGGGCCACTTCTCCCAGCTGATGTTACAGATAGATGAACTGATAAGATCCGGGTGAAGCTTGGACCTGTATAATGGGACACCCGTGCACGGTGTTGTCTCAGGATTATCTCTCTATTCTTCGCTGGTCCGTGTTACCAAAGCTGATGCCAATAGATGATGCTTATAAGATGCCTGATGAAGCAAATTTGAACCCATATAAGATGAATGTAAGTATTTTTTTATGCATATAATCGTCAAATCCTTTTAACCAATTAGTAGCTGCCTTTCTTTAAACTATATTATCAAAAGTAAAAAAAATATCACACATTTTCTTTTTTTTTTTATGAATCATTGAGTTACTCATATAATAAAGTAAATAAAGCCTTTGGTGTTGCCTTCTTTAAAGCCATACAGGACCCCTTAAAATAGTTGGAAAAACAGCCCCCTAGTGCACGCGCCCGTGCATGTAAATTTAAAGGGCCAGTGCGCCGGTAATTGGTTAATTGCCAGGCGCTGACCCTATATAGTTTTGGGATCCACGTCACTTCCCTGCTGGATCTTTGTTGCCTCCGTGCTCTAGAGAAAGTGTTCCTGAGTGTTTACTATCTTGCCGTATTTTCTGACCTCTGCCTACATTTATCGACTCTGAACCTTCGCCGCTCCCCCCTTTTCCCCGCCCCCCGACTACCCTACGCTTCACTTCCTGACCATGCCAACCTTGCGCCACCAAAACAAGTTACGTCAGGGGTAGCGACCTGGTAGACCCCCGCCCAGCAAGTCCATCCCCCTTTGCGGGCGGCTCTGGTGAAAACCGGGACCTACTTAGCCCCCCGGGCATGCTTACACCACGCTTGGGGTGATCCACGTTTTCCCCACACTAACCGTTACACAACCCTGTGTTATGTATAATTCCCAGCATTCCCCTTACCCCCACCACCAGGCCCCAAAATCCCCTGTTTTTATGTGTAATGTCCCACATTTCCCCCATCCCTCACCATCCAGACTCACACCCCGTGTTATGTATAATTCCCAGCATTCCCCTCACCCCTCCCCAACCAAACCCCAAATCACCCCTGTGAAATGTCCCAGCATTTCCCTCCTCTCTCACCCAGACCCATCACTCCTGGCTCTGTTGGTGGCCCATTGCTTCTCAAACTGGTCTTGAAAAACAAAGGGGAAAAACAAACCGGGGGATTGGTGAGGGGGCTACATATAGTTTGTAGCAAAGTTGTTTTTTTTTTCTATTGCTTTGGGTTTTAAAATTACTGACACTTTAAAAAAAAAACCCAAGGTGTACCCCAGGACCTTTGCATCACTGGGACTCCCGGATCTTAGAGTCACATGACTGGGGTGGGGGGTTTTAGTTGGTTCAAAGGTAAAATCCCACAACAGGCTCCCCAAGCTGGCTCTATTGGGGGTCCCATTGTTTTGGCCAAACATGCTTGAAAAACAGAGGGCGAGTTAAAAAACCAATTTAAAAACGGGGAGAGAAAAACGGGTAAGAAACAAACCTCTTTATTTAAAAACTTCAATCTCATTAATTTTTTTTTTTTTTTTTCTTTCATTTCGGGTTGAAACCGGGGATAATGGCAGCTTCACTGAAATTTTTCCAGCAGGCACAACTGCCATTGTATGCACTACTGGAGAAAAGAGATCCAGGGGAATACGTGAAACAATTGACTTTTTGCTACCGGTACTCGCATCTTAGCCCTAAGGAGCAAAAGGGGACACTGGGGGCGTTGAAAATGAAGAGGGGAGTTTTGCTACCTTGGAGAAAACATTTTGGGGGGCAAACATTGGGGTGAAGTATTGACAAAAGGGGGAGCCTGTACGGGGTTAATGTAACAGGGGATTTCTAGGGGTACCAAAAAAGGGGAAGGGGCCCATTCCCCCCTCCTAGATTCCTAAAAAATTACCAAGTTGGTAAAAAAGCGGGGGAATCAGTCTCAAAAAAATGGCACCCTAGGGGGACACTGCTCTTCCTCAGCCAGAAGAGCACCCCCAACAATAGTAGGGTGGATGGAAATGCAGGTAAGAAAAGACGTTAATTTTTTGGGGGGATTCTATAACGGGAAGACGGATGAATAATTTGTCACCGGGCCACCCAACCAAAAGGTTTGCGTCTCCCGGGTCCAGGTTCGGCTTTGGGTGGACCGGGGAAAATTACTGTGGGGGGCATGCGATGACCCACTGTCTGGTCCTTTGGAACCACTGACAGAAAACACGGTGGGTTGGGGATCCTAAAAAAAATAATTTTTAAAGACTGGGGCCCAAAGCGAAGGGAAGGACCTCCAAGGTTTGTTTCCCGGAATACTGCGTCCATGGCACTCAGCAACAGTGGGACCAGGGGATTTAAATCAGGGGTGAAGTCTTGGTGTTTGGCAGAGGGGTTTGGGCTCAGACACTGGCTGATTTTCATTGGGGTCCCAAACTGTTTTCTACAGATAAATTTCACCGAATGGAAGGGGATCTGCGTGCTGGGGGGGAAAAAATTCTAGAAGGGGTGCGGGAGTATTTAAAAATAGGATGAGGGGGGAGGAATATAAAAATGAAGGGGTAGATAGGGTTTAAAGGGGCAGACTATAAAACGGGGGGTGGAGAAGTGGAGTGGGGAGGTAATTTAAACCAGTGGGTAAGGGATCCATGTGTTGCAAAACCAGCATTGAAGATATAGGGACCCAAAAAATCTCATGTAACTCCGCCATCTATTAACTTTAATAAATAAACACACGTCCACTAAAGGAAAAATGTTTTAAACCATGCCATCATCAAAGCAATGTTTAAAAACCCATTCCCTCTACCGAAGGGGGAAAATGTTAATCGAATGCCTCAAACTGAACAGGAAAAGTTTAATCCCAGCTGTCTACTGAACAGGTAACTTTTTAAACCCCTGCTGTCTACTGAACGGTAAGAAATTTTCCCATGCCTCAATGAAAATTTAGTACAATCCCAAACCTTGAGAAATGTAAAACGAAACTTTAAAAATTTTTTTCACAAATCAGAAGTCTTAAAACCAAAATGGGGGGAAATTAGGCCAGTTTAAGGGGCTGATTGAGTGGTAGTATTTTCTGAAACATGCTGACCCCGCTTATTTTGGGGGGTCAACCTTTTAAGGTTTTTTTAAACTATTAGGAAAGACAGAGCAACAAGGGGGGGGAGAATGTGTCTTATGAAAAAATTTTATGAAGGCAAATTTTAAAAGGAATACAGGGCGGATAGCAAAAAATGTGGAAAATTTTGGGGAATACAAAGGGGGATTTTGCGAAAATATTATTTTTTTGGTGAACATAACCCCCGAAATCACTAAGATAGAAGAACAATCATAATCAAATGGGGCACACAGGCAATACAGTGATAAAATGGGTACTTTTTAATTTTCCCCGGCATTGACGGGGCACGGGGCTGCATCAACTAAAAGGAAGGAAGTTTCCTAATCGTTAAGCACTATCAAACATATAGTTTTTTTTGGGGTGGGCCAAAAGCAATGTAGGTGGGCCATAGTTAAAACATCACTCTATAATTAATTGGGGTCAGTGAGAAAAAAAAAACCAAGTTAAATAAACGAATGTGAACAAGGCCCAGGCCTGAGGGGATTCACCCAAAGTTTTTAAGGAGCTCAGCACGGTTTTTCTCTTTGCCCCTATACATGAATTTTAGAGATTCCCTGGTGACTGGGGTAGGACCAGGGGAAATGGCCAAGGGAAATGAAGTTCCCCTTCAAAAAAGGTTCCAAGTCTTGCCCAGGGAATTTTAAAACCATAATTTTTAAAACTTTTTTGGGAAAAAAAGTTTGAGGGCTCATAAGGCAAAAACAGGATAGTTGACAAATAAATATTAAAGTATGCCACATGGTTTACTAAGGCAGAACGTCAACCAATCGCTG